>JAHREE010000251.1:496234-546605 GCA_033628505.1 Tringa tobata | reverse complement strand
GGTTGTCCGTAAGCCAGAGACAGCAGAAGGGTCAGTTGGAACAAGCTTGTTGATCGTCTGACTACTGAAATGAAATGGACTTACCTTGTACAGTGACAGAGGCTCAGAACCCTGCCGTACAAGGTACAGCCACGTGAGGCACCGACCAGGAACTTACTAAATAAAAGAAGAATCCTGTTGACTGATCGCAGTCCCTCTGTTCCTGCGATCTACAACATAATACTGGCTAGTGTGTTTCTACTTAGAGAAGGCTATCAGTAAATCCAACCTACAGAGAGGGGTTCAGATGTCACCAGCAGACCTTAACTTGGCTCTCTCTCTTCCTGGAAACCTTCCATGTGGTTCTAAAATCTCTTAAGCCTTAAAAAATGCTTGAGTGTGATGGTTTCTTTTAGGTGATGTGTGGCAAATATCTCTGTTGCTGAAGAAGGCGTGAATAGTGTGGATGCACTTACAGCGATGAGTCCAATTAGTAATGGAAGGTGCAGGAACATAGACTACATAAAAATGTGTTGAAATGTCAGCCCACAAGATGAATTTCAAATGTATTTAGTTCCTAGTTAAGGGGAAAATAAGTGCATATTCCAGCATATACTGTAATAGCAACCTCAGTCTTCTCATCCTTCACCACTGTGGGAAAGGCGTATTTGGAGCAATATCCATCCATTAATAGAAAATTAATTCCTTCAAATGAAATCATCACAAAACTGACATGTCTGCATCTAGGCCCAAGGTACCGAGTAAAAGTCAGACTGCTTGTCTGTGGTGCCTAATACATGCTAAATACCCAGAAACACTTCTTTCCAGCAGCAGCATCTCCTCCAGGATCCGTAAACTCAGATGGAACATATGTTTTGGGCCAGAGAACAGAAGCGTGTCAGTTTGATTACTTAAGCACTCCAAGGGCGATTACTCTTACCTTGCTTTAGCTGTTTAAAATTAATGGCCTTAACCTAAACTCGTCATGTAGGTTGTCTCCGTTATCCATGGAAAGAGAGCAGTGCCTCCAGGGAATGATTCAACCCATCCTAGGATAGGTCTGGATTGAGGATACCTCAATGGCTATTTTTCCCACCTTTCTCCTGAACCTTAAAATTTAGCTAAAACTACATTGTCTACATTTTAGATGAATCCTACTAAAGTAGATTCCACATACTCTTTTGGGTTTTTCATTTTACAGAAACTGCACACTAGGTCTTTTTTCTGCCAGAACCAAACAGCTGCTCTAGAAAACCTTTTTTTTTTTTTTCATTGATTTTTTGAAAGGCTGAGCTCTTTGCAGTTAAATATTTCGCCTTAGGAGATCACTTTGTATTCTGGATCTGGGTTGGACAATTGGTAGTGTGAACCCCTCATTCAGATGTTTAAGCTTCAAATCAAGTGGATTGACCCATCTTTGTGCCTGGAATTTCAAACGGTCTGAGTATAAAAGTGCCTGGGGATAAGTTGGTATCATTTTGTTGGAGAGGCAAGCAGAGCCATGGCATGGGCACTTGCATTGGAAAGACATTTTCCACAATATGAAAATAAGGGTTCCTGGTACAGTTGGCCATCTTGGATAGCAACCAGGCATGGTTAGAAAGCTTGGATGGACAAGGAACTATTCCCAGTGGGCACTTTGGATGCAACCAGTGCGTTTGGGAAGTAAGAAAGTGCAGCCGTGCCAAGTTAGTTGGGCCTTGGGGGCAGAAAATGGGGCCTGGCATGTTTTATTTGCCAGTCGAGATGGTAGGCTGAGTCTCTGAGAGACTCTGCAGAGTGTTTAATTGAAGTACTCTGAATTAATGCCAGGCACCTGCATTTTAGGTGTTGTAAAATCTACGTAGGGACCTGAAGCAGCCTGAATCTCCCCGCACGTGCCTTGCTTTGCTCGGAACTGGGCAAGGACCCAGGTTCTGTTTTGGAAGCTTTCTTTCTGCATTATTTATATACTGGTGTTTTAGTAGCCTCTACAAGTCCAAAACCCACTCATGCAAATTGTTATGCCGACATGTAACAGCGAGATTGTCCCGTCTCCAAACCCACTTATGATTCATGTATAAGATGAGAGGTAAGAAGTATTTTCAAGAAACAGATGGTGGGAACACAGGATAACAAAGAGATCCATTAGAAGAGGTATTCCATGAATTTCCTTTGTTGCCTCTTCTCCCAAAGGTCTCGCAAAAGATAGTTTATGATAAAACTACTAATAAAACTCAGGAAAATAACTTCACTTAGGGCTCGAGGGTGGTAAGGTTCAAGGTGGTAGATGTGTCTTTACTGCAGCCCCAGAAAAACTAGTGGGGCATATTGGTACCCAAATTACTTTCAAAATGGTTCTGAACATGGAAAATTACCTATGTTGAGCTTCATGCCTGCACATTTAGGCTGCTACTCAGAGGGAAATAGCTAGTTTAAAGCTATCTGAGGTGCCTTAACATAAACCCTTAGTTTTTCCAGTTGCTAATGTTTCACCTCTCTTTATTCATACAGAGAAGCTCAAGCTTTTGCTAATCCTTTCACCTGAGTTTGAATATTAGCAAAAAATTCTTTCCACTTGTCCAAGGTCACAGACACATTTCTTCAGCATTGAAATCCGACTCAGTCTCTTAAACTCTTGCAGAAACATTTGAAAACAGCTACCTTTTAGAAAATCAAGGATGAAGACTAAGATCGTGCCCTGTGATTTGCATTTTCCAGTACATGCATTTACTGGCAAATCTTGTGGTTTGTTCTTTGTGCCTCAACTGAAGTTTAGCTACCTCAAAATGCTGTTTCCGGGATACCATCAGACATCATTCAGCCTTACAGAAAAGGAAAAAGTAGCTACAAGAATTAGCACCTAGTAAAAATTACTCTTTTTTTTTTGTCACTTGTTCTGGACTTTTTAGGTGGGCTTAGACTGTGAGAACCCAACTCTTTCAGGTCTGTGGAAAAAATTATGAGTCTGTGTTTGACTTTTAATGTCTTTAATGTCTCTCTGAACCACTTATAGCGAAAAAAGTTGTGAAAGTCAATGTATTTTCACAGCCTTTAGGGATGGAAATATCCACAGATTAGACATCCTTCCTTTTTTTTTTTTTTCCCAGTTCTGTAAATAACTTCAAGCTTTTAAAGCCCCAAGAAACTTATAAACAAAAATATTTGAGATATAAATATTAGTGTCCATAATCCCTGTACTGTTTATTTATAGGAAACCAAGGAAACACAGGAATGGTAGGTGGGTGAATCGAAAAACACGCTATATTAAAGCAAAAGGCATAATGAGCAACCATGTACTGTGTGTGCTTGGTGTTGTGCCCAAGTTAATTCATGTAAGACTTGCAGACTTTGTTGTCATCTGAATTATGTCACTTCTGAAGGAAGTGCTGCAAAGGATATAATCCTTAGGAAGATCATTCTATCCTGATATAAATGGATTTTTCCGTTTGGTGAAAAGTAAAAAAGTAAAGCCCGTCAGAATTTATTGAAGGTCTTTATATTGGCCATTCATAAGACTAAAATAGATTACACTTGGGCAATGGAACAGTGGAGCTACTAATCATAGAATCATCTAGGTTGGAAAAGACCCTTGGGATCATCGAGTCCAACCATCTACCCTACTCTACAGAGTTCTTCCCTACACCATATCCCCCAACACCACATCTAGATGTCTCTTAAACTCATCCAAAGATGGTGACTCAACCACCTCCCTGGGCAGCCTATTCCAGTGTCTGACCACTCTTTCTGTGAAGAATTTCTTCCTAATGTCCAGTCTAAACCTACCCTGTTGCAGCTTGAATCCATTTCCTCTTGTTCTGTCACTAATTGCTTGTGAGAAGAGACCAGCACCTCTCTACAGTGTCCTTTCAAGTAGTTGTAGAGAGTGATGAGGTCTCCCCTCAGCCTCCTCTTCCTCATACTAAACAGTCCCAGCTCCCTCAATCATTCTTTGTATGATTTATTCTCCAGGCCCTTCACCAGCTTCATTGCCCTCCTCTGCACCTGCTCCAGCACCTCCAGATCTCTCTTGTATTGAGGTGCCCAAAACTGAACACAACACTCCAGGTGTGGCCTCACCAGTGCTGAGTACAGAGGGACAATCACCTCCCTACTTCTGCTGGTCACATGATTTCTAATACAAGCCAGGGTATACATATACAATCTAACTAAGGTTAGATTTAGACATGGGAGCAGTGATATTACTGAGAAGCAGTTGGTAGAAATGTTCATAAAAATGATTGAGAGAGGATCATCGAAGGACAAAAGCTGAGGACAAGGTGCAGACAAGATGACCTGTGCTGTCAATTCCAGCCCTGACTTCCAGTTGCTGCATGTCTGAAAACCAAAGTTCATCTGTCTTTGGTGTGAGTCAATTACTTGAGTGAATGTTTGAACCTGAGCTGAACTCATGCCATGTCCACAGAGCTGTGATCATCCATCAGCAGAAGAGTTGGAAACCTCCCTGCTGCCAAGCAGCTCCTGGAGGGCAGGGACACCTCCTACTAGACCAGGTTGCCCCAAGCCCCCTCCAACCTGGCCTTGAACCCCTCCAGGGATGGAGCAGACACAGCTTCTCTGAGCAACCTGGGCCAGGGTCTCACCACCCTCACAGCAAAGAATTTCTTCTTGATATCTAGTCTAAATCTCCCTTCTTTCAAGAGTCCTTCCCCAGTTTTTCTGGAGACCCTTGAGGGACTGGAAAGGGCTTTAAGGTCTCCCTGGAGCCTTCTCTTCTCCAGGCTAAACAGTCCCAACTCTCTCAGCCTGTGTTCATAGGAGAGGCTCAGGAGCCCTTGGAGGTCCTATTCTCCTTATGCCTTCTGAGGACAGAGAGAGGTCTGTAAAAAGAAGTTAGGCAGGTGGTGATAAAAATTGCTCTCTGTTGAGCGTGACTCTTTTTTTGAGTCCTTGCTATTTCCCAGGGAAAGCACCCTTTCCTTGGAGCTGCTGCTAGAACGTTTCCCATGTGTATTTTCATGCCTGAATGCAGACTTGCTTTCCTTTCTCATCCAGGACAGCATCTCTGCTCTGTGTAGAAAGGAATGTTTTGCAGACTGAGAAAAGCCATTAATTTGTCTGTAGTAGTAGTAGTAGTAGTACATATCTGGGAGATATGTACTCCCAGAGACTGCATCCTGTGTAAGATGCTGTCTGTGGGAAGGGTGGAATTCAGAAAATATTCACCTCTTTTACTGAAAAAAAGGGCTGTGGACTAAATTCCCCCTCGGTTTGTAGCAACAGTGGTTCCAAGAGGTTCTGTGCTGTTCGTATCTGACAGAGCTTGACCTTCTCCGTACAAATAGAGCTGGTGTCGTGTAAAGTTTGCTGAGACAGAGATTTTGCAGGTATTCATTCATGAAGAAGACAGGTTATGGAGAGAATCTCCTGGAAAAATGGCCAGAATGTGACAAAAATATTTTAATATAACCAGTTACTACGTTATGTCTGACATAAAGGTAACAGATGTGGTTTGGGGGGTCTATTGAGTAGAAAGAGATAAAGGAGCTTGTATTTGTGTGTGATTTCAAGACAGTTACTGATATCCTCTGTTCAGTTCTGGATCCATTGAGAAATGAAGTAATAGAAATGATTAATAGAATAGAATATTTTCAGTTAGAAGGGACCTACAACAATCGTCTAGTCCAACTGCCCAGACAGATACGGGAAACAGCTGGTGATTGTAAACCAAGGGGTTTGAAACTCAATGTTTCCATCTTGCAGAAAAAGGAGAGATCAGGGAGAGGTAATTTTACCATTAATCTTAAAAGTTTAAACATGGAAAAGATCTCACATATGGGACATATTAGTCCTTTTGACTAAGACATGGTAAGAGATGGTGGTTGGAAGTTACACTGGGCAAAATCAAAAAAGTGTTTCTTGTAAGGGAAAAAAGTTGAGCATTGGGATTGCAGAAACTTGGACTAAACTTTCATGTGCATGTCTTTTATGGGACAGCCACCCAGGGACTAGTTTATCAAGCTAAATTATATGCCACGGCGAAGCCTTGGGCTTACAGTTGATGAAGCTGTTGATGAGGCCATACTACAAACCAGATCAGATGACTCCTTTTCCTGTAAAGAAAGAGTTTTGACAGGTTTTTGCTGGGTTTCATCTTAATTTGAATCAATTCCCTGGTGTGGTTCAGGAACCACTGGTTCAACCCTTGCTTCCTGGAGATGCTTGCACACTGCTTTCCTTGAGAAACAGGGGCACCTGCTCTCTGCCACACTTTCCTCAAGGCCGTTAAATTCTAGAAGTGAAATAAATTCAGGAACTTAACAACAGAAAGAGAAAATTCATACTCAGAGAAAATTCATACCTAGAAACCCGGGGATGATCAGAAATGATCAGGGATGGTCAGAAATGTTCAGGTTCAATGTGTGTGTATATATAAACACACTTATATGTTCTGTATATGCAGTATATTCAGTAATATAAAACTTTTTGATCTGTGAGTCCTTAGTTGAGCTATCTGGGGGAAGGGATATGAAAAGAAGGGGGAAGATGCAAAAATGTTGATATCTTAAAGCTGTGTTTTTACAGAAATGAAATGGAGTTTCTAAACTTTCCATTGAAATGTTCATGTAACCATTTCTGAAGAAATTACATTTCACCATGTCTTTACCTTGTTTTTTCCCCATTTTGTCCTGTAATACAATAAAAGGAGATGTAGTTCTTTGCTACTTTTTCATTATTTTTGATGGTAAGGGAGAAAAAAAGTGGGGAAAAAGAGGTAGACAAAGGTGAACGTTATGCTGATGCACATAGGAGTCCAGAAGAACCCTAAAGTGGCGCTTAAAATTAGTGATTTCTTAGGAGAGCTATAATGAATTCCAGCATTTATGTACAGTGATGCTGTTGCTCTGAAACTCCTTTGTTGATGGTTGCTATAGAAAACCTTTTGAGAAACAGGTGTATATATAGTAAGCTTTTAGACAAGTGCTTTCTTCACAATTTTTTCCTTTTCCATTCCTGCGTGATCTTGACAAAATACATTTACAGATGGCCATATCCTAATCTCATTTTAATTAGGGTAAATCAGAAGTGCTTCCTGAACATCCCTGAAAGTGGACCCAAAGAAAAATCTAGCTCCTATAGTTTATTTATTTTATGGTTTTATTTCTCATGGCTTTTGCAATTATTTATTTATATTTGGCTTAAATTTCTCCAACCTGAAGGTGACACAAAGCCTAGTTTTAAATGTTTTTCTATAGGAGTCCAGCTCATGCCCCAGGCATCCTTTGGCTCGCTGAGCACTAGATCCTTTCACTCCCCTCTAGCAAAATCTTCCATCAGAAAGTCATGAGCCCTGAGAGGACTTTGAGAGAATTTATTACATTATTAATAAACCAGCTGATTAAAGGACAAAGTTCCCTCTGGCTTTTCCTAAACTGGTTTTGTTCATGGTATTTTAATTCAGGCTCATTCCGCACTTAAGACATTTTGATTCCGTTTCTATTAACAGTGATAAGAAACCAAATCATTAAAAAAAAAAAAATCAAATAAAAGTGGAGAAAGGCCTGAGGGAAGTGTCAGAGAGTTCCCAGTGTCCCGCAGCAAACTCTGTGATTTTTCTATATGAAAAGTATCAGATTCTTTTTGTTGCACAACTTCTCTTTAGAGTTGATGAAAATAAGAATGGAGAAAGGGAGAAGTATGGCATCGCAGCCAGGGAGTACGCTTCAGTCCTAGGCTTGGAGGTGAATTCCTTACGAATATAAAGGTGCCAGGGAAAGAAAGCAAATTCACCACAGTTATATCAGCCATTTGCAGATGCGTTTCTCTGCATTATACCCAGATTTGACCAGATTCCACCTTATTAGACAAAATAATGTGTTTAATTGAAGAGAGAGACTTTAATTATGTTTAGCATATGCAATTCATGCTAGCAATCTTCTCTCAATAAAAAGGACACAGAGACCCAAATGAGCTGAGCTGGCCATCAGGAAGGGCCACCAATTTCCAGATACAATGAGCTGAGCCTGTTTGTGAATCAACTCCAACGAGCGTGTCCGGGCAGAACCAAATTTCACAAACCTATGGCATTTTAATGTGCTTTAACTGTAGCGTAATAAAGTACAGCTATATTAGTAATCTAAATACAGTCAGGGCATGGGCTGAGATGTCAAAGATAATATGGGAATGTGGATCTGGTTAAATAATACAGGAATGTGTTGAGGGAGAAAGTAAGACACGTCTGAAAATGGGTGGGAGAACTACTTAGTGCTGAGCACTCAGGGAAAATATCAATTGCTTCTGTTTTAATTGATGTCTGATCATGTCCTACTCATTTAGAAGAGAATATTCCACATATTTGTGGATACCTTATCCCTGGAGCTGTTCAAGACCAGGCTGGATGGAGTTTTGAGCAACCTGGTTGGGAGGTGTCCCTGCCCATGGCAGAGGGTTTGGAACTCAATGATCTTTAAGGTCCCTTCCAACTCTAACCTTTCTATATTTTCAGGAAGGAAGAGCTGTTCAACTTAGTCCTCCCTCATGTTTGTCATCTGCACTCTGGAATATCAGGGCAGACCAACCTTCACCTACAGGAGATGCTGTTAGTCATGGATTAGATAGTTCTGTGCCCTCTTTCTTTGTTTTCTGGAGCTGTGTTGGCTTCAGTGAATTATGCCAACATGAAACTGGTAGCATGAAATGGAGGATGTGGCTTATGAAGCTGTCCCAAACTGGTCATACCAGTAGCACTGTGCTTGTCTTGCTGTAGAACTACGTGGACACCATTAAGGGTTGAAGCTGAATTCATGTGGCATGTTGGCCCTGACACAGGAATAACTCTTCAAACATTGTGGCTTTCAGATGGGCTGTGCGTTTGTTTTCTTCCTTTCTGACTCACCAGTGGCTCAAGAAAAGAGTTATTTTTCTCTCTCTACTGATCAGTGAAATAAGCACTAAAAGAAGACTGTGCATTGTAGGTCACCTACCCACTCTTCTACTTTACAGGTTTTAAAGTGCTTCTTCACATGTAGCTCTATAATTTTCCAGCCTTTCATAAAAGATAGACTCAAGCTATCTGTCAGGGTCATAAAATGAAGATCATTGTGTTCTGTGTCTGATCTAACGGATAAAGCTGGAACTTGCTTTCACACCGATGCCTGGAATAAATAAGCCAACCCATTGAGATGTAAGCTCAAATACACCTTGCCCTCCCGGCTTCTGGGATTCTGAGTACATTTGCAAGAATTCTTGTATTTCTCACTAATATTTTGAAGCTCTTCTAGGTGGATGTGTAAAACAGAGCGTTTTAATCTTATATTTAAGGCCTAGTTATTCAGTATTGTTATCTCTAAGTGTTGCTGCAAACTGATGTAACGAGTGCTGTCTCAAAGCAAGCTCAGAGGAGAATAATATTCCAGTGCAGAGACACTTCTGGAGAGAAAGCAAATACCTTCTTTCCCGGTCCCCCTCCCGAAGCCCCCTGAATACATGAAGTCAGCTCTTTCTGTACCACCGAGGGGTTTTTATTCCTTTGCAATATGGCAAGCTATTTCTCCCATCTTAAATTTAGTTTAATCAGCAGTTATGGCACAGTGTGTGGCTTTTCATAATTCTACTGATGTTTCTGCAAATGATCGCTTAGCGCAGGGCGTTATTATTACTGTGGACGATCGCTTACAAACATCTGCCGGAATGAGACAGGAAAAGCTGATCCTGTCTTCAGGCGGCAGGATGGGTTAGAGGTCCTTCCCAGGCCTATTTTTATAATACTCTGCTTATTCAGTTGCCTGCTTTTATCTTTTTTTTTTTTTTTTTTGGTATGTCTTCAGCACTGGATGTCATTATCTGCCCCAAATCATCTTTTTCTTTTTTTTTGTGATGCCCTAATAATGAGCTTTTGTCATGTACAATGACTACATCTTATTCCCCCCCCCCTTTTTTTTTTTATCATAATATCATCTGCTTGGGATGTTCTGAGAAAAATGCAACAAGCTATGATAAATCACCTTGTCAAGTTACCCGGTAATTCAAGCTGTTGCTGAAGTTACACATAAAATCCAGCAAGAAGCTTTGTGGGGAAGAAAGGTGGGGGAAGGAATTCGGTTCTTCAGAGCCTGCATCTCTCTTGTGCCCGTAATGAATCTATGGGTGGGATGAAATGTGGGGGATGTGTCAACCTTGCTGTTGTTCCTAATGAATCAAGAAGCTATTTTGAAGAGTTTCTCTGTCTCTCAGGAGCAGTTGCAATGCTGGATATGCACTTTGAAGGGCTATGCTTTTTCAACCCGCACCTGCAGTGCAGTAAAATATATTCAGTTTAGTGCAGTGTGTGTTACGGGGTTGAAGGGTTGGGTGGACCTGGCTGCAGATGTCATCGAGCCCTTTTATGAAGACAGGCTGAGAGAGTTGGGGGGGTTCAGCCTGGAGAAGGGAAGGCTGTGGGGAGACCTTAGAGCCCCTTCCGATCCCTAAAGGGGCTCCAGGAGAGATGGGGAAGGACTCTTGATCAGGGAGAGGAGCCCTAGGATGAGGGGAAATGGTTTTAAACTGAAGGAGGGGAGATTTGGATAAGATTCTTTGCTGTGAGGGTGGTGAGAGCCTGGCCCAGGTTGGCCAGAGAAGCTGTGTCTGCTCCATCCCTGGAGGGGTTAAAGGCCAGGTTGGAGGGGGCTTGGAGCAACCTGGGCTTGTGAGTCCCAGGGCAGGGGGTGGAACTGGATGGCCCTTAAGGTCCCTTCCAACCCCAAACCATTTTATGATTTTCAGCCAGAGGTTTTACAGAGGCCACAGAAATCTGCTGGCAGTTTTGCAGATACTGTCTCTGTGCTTCTTGTCAGGGACTGAGGGAAAAAAAGCTTTCTCCTTTTCTCCTAAAGAAGGCGACTGGGTTGTTCCTGGGATGTTAAGACCAGTTAACCTGCAAATAATAGAAGTCTTAAAATTTCCCTTTGTAGTCCCTTCAGCCAAAAAATGAGTTCTGGTGGAGCTGGAGCACACTCCTTTCATAGCTGCTGCATCTGCTCACAAATAAAGAGCAACCGCATCCTGTGAGAATGAAGGACTTTGCTTTCAGATGAAAGGAAAAGGACAGAGATAGTCCAAATGTAAGGGCAGGACGCAGTGCGTGTTTCTCTCCTACAAGAGCAGCTCTCTGAATTGCAGCTCCTCGTGGCAGATGGGGAGGAAAAACTGCCTGGATACTGGGAGATGTGCAGAGAAAGGAAAAGCAGAACAGATCCATGACTACATAGCTAAGTTTTAAAATAGTTTTACTCCCAGTTTCCCCACTCCGCCACCTCAGTGTAGCAATGGTTTAACACATTAGTGGAAAAAATAGCAGCCAGAAAAGGAATTGAAAGACCATTATTTATGATACCCAGAAATTGTCTGTGCATGAGGATGTAAAATAAGCCTGGCCTGTGTATTAAACTGAACCTGTCCCTGTGTATTAAATCGTGCCGTGCAACTTTTGGGGGCACAGAAGCTTCTTCATCCCCCCTTGTCACTTGTTGGTGTGTCCTTGGCACACACGGGGCTGGTGCCAGCTGGCACTAGCTCGGGCAAGTCCTGGCCACAGTGTACAAGCTCACGCTGGCCAAGAACCATTCCCAGTATGTAATCTGCATGTGGAAACCCATCTTCAGGGCCTAAGAGAGGTTATTAGGATGGAGTTGAGCTGTGTCATAACATTTAGCCTCTGGGCCACAGAGCAGTCTCAGGTGCATTTTATGAAATACAGGAATCAGTGAGCACAAAGACTGTGATTTCCCTGACAAAAGAGGGGTTTCTGTTTCCTTTGCAGGAAAAAAAATTGTTAGATTACTTTTACATATGGTATGAGCAAGAACGGTGTTTTGGTTGAAGTTGGGCTGGGGAGTAGACATACTTTGAACAGCGAAATAGCAGGAGAAATGCTTGCTGTGGAACACAACTACAAATCCCAGCTTTGCACAGATGCTCGGATGGGGCCTCCGTTGTGTAATGCCAGATGCGAAAATATCCCTTTGTTCAACGGTTCAACACAGTTTGTTCAACAGACGGTGACAATTTCGTATCAGGCTCATTCAGCTGAGCTCATATATAAATTATTGAAATGCCCTGGGATTTCCCTGCCTGGGAGGTAACCTCTTTTTATCCCTGCCGCATACCTAGAGTGATGCTCCCTGCCTGTGTGTCCCTTGGAAGAGAGCTACAGGCAATGCACTCCCGGTGCTTTTGAAATCATCAACCAAACCTTGCTCTCAGGGGGACTAAACAATCTCCAGGACATGCTGCAAGACTCAGCTGTTTATGTGGGGCTTGTGGGAGACGAATGTCATTGATCAGCATTATTTAGAGGAAGGGATGGCTTTTTTTCTATTGTTTTTCCTGGTAAAAGGTACGAAATCTCATGTGTGTACTGTGGTTTCATCTAGCTGGGTTTTTAAATTCTTGCAGAAAATACTTGTGGTTTGTTTCCCACCCTCTGAACTGTCCCTTGTGCTCTGTGATGCCTCGGTCGGTGTGTAAGTTCCTCGGGGCAGAGACCCATCAGTCCCCATTACCCTGACATGAGCCACGCACGCCCTTGCTGATATATATATACATATATAAAATCATCTTGCATACAAACCCGGGGTTGTCATGGTGATTTGAAACTCCCTGAAAGCTTGCTGTAATGCAGTTAATCTTATGCACATATCTACACTTATTTAAAATCAGCCATATGACAAGTCACCTTATATGTAATGGCATCCAACCCACCCCTTAGGGAGCAGAAAATCTGCATAGGCTGAGCAGCTGCCTTTTGGGTGGGGGGTAATATTTTGGGCATCTAACTGCTTTTGACCTCACCTGGGCTGCCAGTTGCTGTCAGCAGTTCCCACAGCCATGCAAACAGTCTTTCTCATTTATAATTTACAAAATAGAAATCGTAGCTTTTTGTTGTTTTTTTTTTTTTTTTGTGGTTGGGGTTCGGGGCTCACACGGAGGAAGAGCCTGAGTATAATTCTTAATGACGCCTCAAAGTTCAGTGTGAGGGTGGGAAGCCGTTTCTCCATGTGGTATATTCCTTAAATATTCAATGAAGAGACAACCAGAGGAGGATAAAAAAAGAAAAAGGGATTAATTTTGCCCTCCCTCTAGAGATGCTCTGTAGGGGGCAGTTCACCTTCTATGGCAATCAGTGGGATGGGATCAGGCCTTGAGAAGTCACTGTGACACAAAAAGGAGGTAGAAGTATTAATATTTAATTTTCAAGGACTGTAAGTTACATGCCTTTCCTGAAGAGACCCCTTTCTGTACCCATCATTAAGGTTGAAATATATACAGTTCTTTCCACATCTGTACAGAAACTCAGTCTGTAGATAAGTAATATTGCACAGTCCGAAGGAGTTTATACCATCATAAAATGAAATTATTAGTTCATCCTAAAAGGAACTTTATGGCAGTCCAGCTCTGGTTTTAGAGGCTGTTGTGCCCCGTGTGTGCTGGAATCCCCAGACACGGTGGGCAAGTTAAGGTTCTGCTCTGTAGTTGGTTTGTTTTAACCTTGTATTAATGGAGGACTCTCTTTCTGAATGTCATTGCATTTAAACTGCTAAAACAACTGTGTGGGCAGAAACAATTAGTGAGGGAATAATAGTCAATTTGGTGCGTTTGCGTCGTCGAAGAGTGTAATGTGCTCAACTTTTGAGGAGTTTAGCAGCATCTTGAGGAATTACCTATAACGTTCTGGCACTCCTAGTTACTGGGTTCCCACGGGGCTGCCGAGCCCATATTGCTTTTTCCATATCCAGTCTGTGGATGGATTGATCTTCTGCCTCCCTGGCAGAGGTTTTCCTGCGTGATTTTCCTTGCTGTGTTAATCTGCCAATGTGTATTTTAACCTGCAGCTGCTGGTCCTTAGTGTTGAACACATTTTATTACCAAAGGTACCAAACTCTCAGTGTTTTTCAGCAACGGGAAGGACCAGTTGGTTGTACAGAAGGACCAGAAGGACCAGGGCTTGTATGTTTTTACTGTGTAGGGGGGCAGCAAGGGGAAGAAGACTTTGGTGACCTTTTTTTATGGCTCCTTCCAGCAATGTGGTTCCTGTGATGGTGCTCAGTGTGGTGTTAGCATCAGGCAGGGTCTTGCTTCTCTCTCTGGTGGCCTGGAGCAGCGCTGACAAATGAGGACTTGAAACACATTTTGTCCCTCTGTTAATAGCAAAGGAGAATTAGTAGCACTGCTCTTAATGATCTCATTTGGACAAAGAGTTATACTGAAAGAAAAAGACAAATTCTGCAGGATCAGGCCAATTTATAATATGAAAAAAGAAACTGTAATCCTTATATTCAACAAAAGCCCTGTAGTTCTTCTGGTAACACTGGCCTTTTGGGAACAGGAATAAAGGTGTGCGGGAGAACTCAGGCGGGTGGGTACATTTGGAATCAGTTTGTTTTTTCTTCATGTGCCAGAGGTTCAGCTGTTGGCCATCACAAGGGGCAAAACACTGGACTCTGGGTTGGTGTGTTCTAGTTTTCTTCTGTGAGGCCACTGAGAACAGGGAAGAGATGAAATAAATGAAAAAAATATAATCCAAGAAGGCTTCTTTTTCTCCATACCTCAGATTCTTTTCCCTTTTCTGATTTAGGGATGAATTTCCCCTTTCAAGGTGAAGGGGAATACACTGTGATTATGCTACTGTCTCATCCTTTCCTGGTGGCAGTAAAGAGAAGCTACAGTCTGTCTTTGGACTTAGTCCTGCCACTGGTTGCTGCAGTATCTGTTCACTTTTGCTCTTGAAGGATTATCCCCAGGGAAAACTAAGAGAAAAAGCCTCACTTGGTGCTGCAATGAGGCACACAGCAGACAGCCACCCTCTGAGCCCCTGCTCCTTTGTAGGCTCTGCCTTACCCTGCTGGACTCTGTGGCTCCGTCTACACCAGCAGCCCTGAGCTTGAGTAATGTCCCGGCATCTCCTATGCTGTGAAATCATTATCAGGGCTCCTTGTCATGGTTTTGGCCCAAAGCAGTGATTGCTCTATCCAGAAAGGTCTGGACACTTAACTCTTTGAGCTGGACCAGCCTCCGGGATCATTTTGTTTACTGGTAGAAATCTGGGCCATTCATTTAAAGTAGTGTGATATAAGGACTGGACTGTGTTTTCCTCTCTTCCTTCTCCATTCCTTTGATTATGCTTTAAATTTCTTATTTTTTGTTTGCTGGCAGGCCTTCCTCTTCCTTCATCTTCCTCGCCTTTGTTCTTTGCCTGTTGCTAGCTAACACGTGTTACTATATATACAGTGTTTCTGAGCTGAAAGGCTTTCATGCAGTACATTTATTTCTTGACTAGCTAAGTGCTTTCTCTGTTACTTCATACTGAGTCTGACAGACACATGCCTCTGGCTTATTAATCTCATAGAGTGAGGTTCATTATGAGTATGTGCTATTAGCAAACAGGAAAGTGCTTACTTATAATTGCTGCTCTCTAAAGGTTGCCTTGTCTGTGGCTTCAGATTCATCATCATCTTTGTTCTAGAAAGTCAAAATCTGTTTCTGCTAATAGGGCTGGCCCTTATTAAGCCAAGCAGCAGTCAGCAGTGGCTTTAGGGGAAGATCTACGCTGCTTTTTTCCAAGTATTCTCAGGGATTGCCAGTGGGATGGCAGCTCTGCGTTCATACTGAAGACTCAAAGACTGGGTTTTCTGTACTAAGCGTAACCCTGAAATCCAGAGAGATTCTCCTAGAGAAGCAGGATCATCTGCTATGGTGGTGGCTCTGCATTCGCTCTGACCTTGTTACCTCTGAGTGCTTGGCCAACTTGCTGCATGTGAGGAGTGAGAAAGCCATAAAAAACAAACAAAAAAAAAACAACCAACAACAAAAAAAACCCCCAAGAATATCAAAATCAGGAAGACTTCCCATATCAGGAGATAGCATTGTTATCCTCCTGAGATTCAACCCCAAGGATGCTTTCAGCCTAGTTTCATGCTGCAAGTGGTTATGCTGAGCATGACTGAAAGCATCACGTGTGGGTGTCATACATAGGATGCCATCTATAAGATGACATGTAGGATGATCTCCGGTGGCCTGTTTATTCTTGATGTTCTGCTTTGCTAGTGGTACTTGGAGAATGGGAAAGCTCCTTAACTGGGTTTATAGGATCAGCTTTGGAGCAGACCCACAGAAATAGGGAGAAGTTGGTGAAGACCTAATTACTAAGTCTCTGTGAGTGGGGGAGTGGCTGTTTATTAGTTGAAGTCACTTCTAGGGAGAGAGAGACAGCTAATTGTTAGGTGGATTTAACTGGGTTTGTGGTCTCTTGGCTGATGGAAGTCCCATCAGATCACTGGCCTGCCAGCAGTAAAGGTCTTCCCAAGGCTGAGCTACCCGGTGTGGCCCTTTTTCTTCTCTGAAGGTAGATTTTAAAGGCTTGAGTGTCCTTGCTGTGCAAGCCATCAGATCCAGAATCTGGGGACTCAATCATGAGCAGTCAGAGGGGATGAAAGACTTCCTGGGACTATCCATTCCCAACGCAATTTACTACTCTAGGTATAGCCTGGATGTTTCAGGCAAGAATTTGGTGCAGGTGTATTCCTTAGGGCATGTCTTTAAGCCTGGCAGCCCTTGTCCCCAGGGTACCAGGTGGGTGAGCTCCTAGTGCACTCTTACAGGCACCCTAAAACCGTCTCTGGGTGGACATCTGAGGGCTGTGGTCTCACGGACGTTACTGAGGATGTTATTGAAGGGCGATTTAGATGCAGCCTGAATATGCTCAGAGGCATGTCTTCAGTCATATTAGTTTTCCTAAAAGAGAAAGGTCATCCTAAATGAAATGAGAAGTCATTTTGCCTCTCACCGGGAGCCATACAGCACAGCAGTAAAAACGAGTTGCAGAACTAAAATATTGCAGAGAAGAGGGTTTAAAGGGTCCAGTAACTTAAGAGAACTCCATTTACTATGTTTTCGCCTGTGGAAGATGAGCTGAAGGTCATAACTATGTTTTAACATGTGTGTAATGCTGAGATAACTGATGACTTCTAATGTTTTGAGGGAAACTTGAAAATGACTTTTCTTTAAAAACTCCAGTTTTCAGTAAAATCTTGAATTTAGTCCATTCCCCAACACGCAGGAAGATTTGTGAAAAAGGGGGGGCCTGATGCCTTCATGGCTTTCTGGTCTACAAGAGCAGCACTGTGCGTGTTCAGAAGCCCTACCCAACATTACTGCTCGGTGTTCAAGCACATCCTTCCCCAGGTGTGAGCAGAGAGACCCCGGCTCTCTGAGAATCCCACCCCACCTGAAATTTTCAGATCAGATGGGAACAGATCACAGCACAGGCAGTGTCGTTTTGGGATGAACAACGGTGAAATGCAAGCGGTATTTTAACATTTTAAATTGCACATTTTAGCTTGGGGAAGCCAAGGAAGTCAAAGGTAGAACTGAAATGTGAGTCCCTCAACCTGTCCTCTCGTCATTATAAATTGCTGCGGTCTCCACCACAGCCATCCCAGGCTGCTCTGGAACATATAGATGTGTGAAAGGTTGCGGAAAAAGATTATTTAAGAAACAGTATGCAATGATCTGATAAAAGATGACAACATAATTAATATCCTCAAGGAGGCAGAGTTAAAGCTCTATGAGCCTTGCATTTCTCATTTCCTGACTTTTGAGTGCTTAACTGTGCATATTTAACGCTATATTAAAATAAAGGAGAGGTGCATGTTGTAAGCAAATAGTCCCTTCCCTGCTACTTCAGGATATTGAATTATTTCACAGAAGATGCATTGTTTTGGTGGTATCTGCATGATGTGAATTGAAGTGACATCAGCCGTGATCCACATTTATAATTCTAATTTATAATATCATATTAGTAAATTAGGCCGTGCCTTATTCTAGCCAGTATGAGAGTACGTGTTGCTTTTTGGCAGACATGAGCTAAATATGAAATCCAAAGAGCGTTCTTCTGATTGAAAACAAAAAGAGGCCAAGGCTGTTTTGCTGCTCTGCAACGTGCTGCTACACAGAGTGACTGGTTAGGACTGAGGAGGAAAACATGGTCTGGGGAAGCGACCTAGAATGTATTAATAACTTTGCTGCTGGGGATGCTGGAGCTCCATTAATGTAAGAATTATCTGAAATGAGGTAAAGTTGCTTAGAAACAGATTTCCAAACGTAAGGGTAGTTTATGATGTTTGAAGAAGTGGTGGGGAAGGGGCTCAGTGGGGCTTATTCCCAGAGATGTCGCTGAGACACACTGCAAATGTTTCCTCTTGTAACTTCTTGAAAGAAAAAAGTGAGTTCACAGCAAGCATCCTGGGTGGAGTGTCGCCGGCTTGCTCTTTAATCTGCCTTCCTGGCTGTGCTGCCGTCTTCCAGCTCCAGCACCTCAGGTGTAAAAGTCACAAGTCGGCAGAGCCTTGCAGATGGAAGACCCGCATTAAATAATAAAATCTGAAATCACTGCGCAGCGCTCGGCAGAGGTGGAGTAGCAAGATGTTGCTGCAGCTGTTGGCAGGGCTGTTGCCCTTGGTGTCCATCACCCTCTGCACTTGGGGCTGGGATTTATTTGCTATGCTGTGGGGAGGGTGGCTGTGTGACCTGTCTGCTTGAACATAGCAGGGTTGGTGGGGACCGTGAGCTCCGGTGGCACCTCTGTTCCCTTTTGAGTAGGCAAAGCGCACTCATCCGCAAGCTCTTAGAGCACCAGGACTTTTTCCTCACCTCCAGACCTTCTTTGGGTACGAAATACCCATGAAGACCCTATGAGAATACCAACCTTCTGTAACCAAGCAGGATTGACCAAGATAGAGAAGTGCCTTGGCTATAGGCAAAATATAAGTGAGGTGATTTCTGGGGAACAAAACCACAAGCCCACAAAAACGTATTTAAATCTGTCTCCCCAGACCACTGCCCATAATAAGTATTCTTATCAGATCAATGAGATGCCTGGAGAGGTGTGTAGAGGAGACTGGAATGTGCACCAATTGGTTTTAATGGATGTAAGGCATGTTCGTGGTCCCTGGCACTTCCTACCTATGCAAACCTGGAATAATTATGTTTATAGCTGTAGACCTAAAACAAGCAGGAATCAGATGAGATACCATAGGAAGCCTGGCCAGTCCAGAGGAGGAACATTTGCCCTAGAACCCTGCTTGGATGTGGCTGTGATCAGTAGAGGAGAAAGGAGGGCTTTAGGTTTACTTTACTATCACAAACTTGTACAGGTTGATTGACAGGCTACACTGTTATGTGAAAAAAACAATCCAAAACCTGCAGTGCAAAGAAAGGAGAACACCCCACTGTCAGAAACATCCTTCCATTAAAATACCATCAGAACAAAGTAATATTTTTTTTTTATAAAGCCATAGTTATTTTCTGGTCACTGGTAGTATCCTGGATATCGTCTTCTGCTCTATTTATATTCCTTACAAAGAAGGGAGCTGCAGCAGCTGCAAAGACTGATTGCCAGGTATCGAAATGGTAAGGCCAAAAAGGCTGTCATGTGATGTAAAATTTGGAGAAGAAATTTCTGGGAATGTGAAAAGTCGAGGCTCTGAGTAGGACTCTTCAGCACTATTGCTGCCTCTGCTGGCAGACTGCTATGTAGGACACCCCCTTCACGCCTAGTTTGCACCAAAATAACTCCACTGACATCAAAGGCCCTACCTGTGAGGTGCAGTGAAGAGAGAAGGAGAAGAAGAAAAAGGAGGAGAAAGAGAAGGAGGAGAAGCTTCAAGCTGCAACAGGGTAGGTTCAGACTGGACATTAGGAAGAAATTCTTCACAGAAAGAGTGGGCAGAGACTGGAATAGGCTGCCCGGGGAGGTGGTTGAGTCACCCTCCTTGGATGTGTTTAAGAGATGTCTAGATGTGGTGTTGGGGGATATGGTGTAGGGAAGGACTTTGTAGAGTAGGGTAGATGGTTGGACTCGATGATCCCAAGGGTCTTTTCCAACCTAGATGATTCTATGATTCTATAAGAAGGAGGGGAAGGTGGAGAATGAGGAGGAACGGACACTTCAAGTGCAGTTGCACGTCACAGTCATGCAACTCCCTCAACCGTCTCCTATTGGAAGAGGGGATCTTGACTTCTCTCTTCTGCTCTCCCCTTCTACCCCTTCTTTTTCACAAGCACTTGTGAGACTGTGCTGAGCCACTTCTGAGAGCTAAACTGGCAGAATATCTTCTACTCTTTGATGAGTAGAAAAATAGTGAGTTTTTCACTGATAGAATTCCCTGGGCAAATTGAGCAGAAGGCAAGAGGAGCGTCAGCACTGACCTGAGGAAACCAGGAGTGCGAGAAGAGGAGAGACGGGGAGAGGTCTGAGCAGGACTGTCTGTTACAGCAGCATCTGCTCCTCTCTTCAGCTGATGTTGGCACCTCAGCTGCTTTTACAGGCATTTTTCTTTTTTAAGGAACACGATGTTTTGTATGCTGCTTCACTAATCTCCCAAGATATTGAGGCTGAGTTAGTTTTTATAAACTGTAAGCTTAAAAAGTGCTTTTGCTGAGATACTGTGGTGAAGAGAAACAATCTTTCTTTGGGTACATTGAAAGGAACAGTTTATCTTATGGGAACAATTTATCCATGTTATCCCCACTGATTGGCAGGGTGTAGAGTCAATTCAAATGACCTGATGATATTTGCTATTGATTAAGAGCCCAGACATGAATAATCAAAAACCAGGTGAATGTAACCCATTTACCTTCAGTGCAACTGTATGAATGAGAAAAAAAAAAAGAAACAAAACAGAAGTATGAGTACAGATTTTGAAAATTTGACCCAATTAATAGGGCCAGATATTGAAGTCGTCACTCAGATCTTGACAAGCTTCTGTTGTAGCACAATGATTGCTGGGCCAAACCTTATGGGTCTTATTTCCGAACTGAATCCAATGGAAGTTTGCCTGAAAACCATTAAGTTCATTATTTGGCACACTGATTTCAATGACAGCTTTGAATGGGCAAGATCTATGCCTGAATTCAAGATTTAGCCCTTAATTCTTTGTTTGTAAGAACACACACTATCCAGCACTGTAAACATCGCTCCTTTCTTATACATGTAAAACGCTGGGGGTTTTTTAACACAGAAATTTAGAAACAGCTTGTGCATTCACAATTCACAATTGATACTACGATACTTCATTAAGTTTATGCTCAAGGAATCATTAATATGTTGAAGAGCTGGTGCATGTATCTGATGTATGGACTTGCTAGTGGCTAAATAAGAAAGCCTGAGGCTGCCACATTAAATTTGCTGCTGTCACAAGGAATAGGGCAGAGCATCCTTGAAGTAATTACAGGTGAGTGGACCGATGTACTCGTACAAACGCAGTTCCATTTAGACATTTTCCGTCATGTTCTCTCTTATAAATCGGGATGTTTTATTAATGCAGAGCTAAATCAAGTATCTGCCATCACTACGTTCTCTTCTTCCACCCCCAGCTGGCATTTCATGCAGCACATATTGCAGTTTTCTTTTTGAACAGAAGCCTTTTCATCTACTGGAAAGCAGAAAAATGCCATAGGTGACATAGTTTAGCAGCATTTAACACATTAAATAGCTCTCTGAACTGCTGCAGATGGGAAAAAAAGAGTCCTGTATGCATGTCAAAACTACAGGAAAACACATTTTCCTTTCAGAAATGAGCACTGCATTTTCTGAGTACATAGTTTACGGAGAACAGAAACTTGGGTCTGAAAAGGATTCTCTAGGCCATCTAATCTGGTTCCTTGTTATTCTGGGCAACAGTCTCATTGAATCTTTCCCATAAGTGAATTGAGTCCCATTTAACATACAGTGATGTTACATCCAGGTTTTTTTTCTCAGCTGTTCTCATTGGGAGACTATTTCCTAACTTCATTTATCTGAGAGTTGAAGATTTTCTTTTCCCTTTTTAAGTTACAACCTATGTTTCTTCATGGCCAGTTTAGCATCTGTGGTTCAGATTCTCTCACAAACCCTCTCCACATCTTCTGGTTGCTCGTTGGCTTTGGACGGAGTACAAAAATGCTTTAAAGAACTAGGATAACATGGTATGGCCATTCTTCTTTGCCAGATGGTACAGTTTTTTATAAGAAAACTGTCAGTCACTGCCTATTGGGTTACTTCTTTATGCCAAGTCTATCATGTCCTCATGTCCAAATATATGGTGGGGTGCTGTATGCCACATTGATAGCTGGGGCAATGGTAAGGCTGCAGAATCCCTGATACAGAACAAATATTTGAATAGAGCAGTGAACAGGCAACAAGATGGCACAAATTGGTCTAAAGTATGGTGTTCTACAGCCAACGAGCAGAGGGAGAGGGTTAGTGTCAGAAGACTGTGGATTCAAGGTCATAGAATCATAGAATTGTACAGGTTGGAAGGGACCTTTCAGATCATTGAGTCCAACCATCAACCCAACACTGCCAAAACCACCAATAAACCATGTCCCTCAGCACCACATCTGCCCAGCTTTTAAATACCTCCAGGGATGGGGACTCCACCAGTTCCCTGGGCAGTCTGTTCCAAGGCTCGACAACCCTTTCGGTGTAAAAAGTTTTCCTAATATCCACCCTAAACCCTTCCTGGTGCAACTTGAGGCCATTTCCTCTTGTCCTATTGCCTGTTCCTTGGGAGAAGAGACCGACCCCCCCTGGCTACACCCTCCTTTCAGGAGTTGTAGAGAGTGAGAAGGTCTCCCCTCAGCCTCCTTTTCTCCAGGCTGAACACCCCCAGCTCCCTCAGCCTCTCCTTACAAGACCTGTTCTCCAGACCCCTTACCAGCTCCATTGCCCTTCTCTGGACATACTCCAGCGCCTCAATGTCTTTCCTGTTGTGAGGTGCCCAAAACTGGACACGACACTCAAGGTGGAGCCTCACCAGTGAAGTCCTCGGATAGGTTCAGCTTGCTTGCCAAAAAAGCTTCGTTTGATAGTCAGTTTTATCCCAAAATCTTGGCAAGTCAGCAGTGGAGATCAGCTCATAAGACTTACAGATATCAGTGAGGTAGAAATCACATTAATTCTGAAGGGCTTACCTGCAAATATCATTTAATGGCAGAAGATGGATGTAAATACCAGAGCCAAAGTGTCATCAAAATGAAAAATGACTTAAGCCTGCTTACCCAAGCTCATGTCATCAGCACAGATAAATTAACGGAATAATGTTTTAAGCTGCTTGATAATGTACAAGTGGAAAAAAAAACACAACAGTGCTAATATGGAATGGATTAAGAGATGCCAAAAATAGCCTCTAAAATTATGCTGCATAAAAGTTCTGTAATGTGAATAAACCACGTAGGAAATTCTCTGGACAGTCACACCAAGAGGCTGCTGTGGTGTATCTTGTCATGGGTGGAAATTATTAACTTGCCCCTCTCTCTCGTAGAGATTTCTTGAACAATTGCATCCCCAGATTGCACTTGTCTCATTAATATGTGCATCATGTCAGTGGGGCAAAGTACGAAGCACAGTCTCGCTTCATTAATATTATTAAAGTCCTTTATTTTTGGAAACAGGGTGGCCATTTCCAAACTGCCATTGGGAATGATCCCTGACCCACGCCCTCTGAAACTGTGCTTGGAAAGTGTGGGAAAGAGTTTTAGTTCTCCTGATGATTGAGCTCCTCTGCCCATGCCCCAGCACGGATTAATTTACTAGTATGGCTGTAGCAATATTAAGTTTTATTAGTTTGGTGGATATAATTGAATGAAACAATCTTTCAGGAGCTAATGAAGTTCTTTGGGTAGACACAGTATGCTTCAAGGTAAATATAAGTTGAGAACTTGTTTATGTTAATTAATTAGAAAATTTGAAAGTAAGAGTGCTTCGTTCCCTTAGAGCATTGTCTAGTGTTGAGTCAGTGGGAGGTGTCCCTGCCCATGGCAGAGGGTTGGAGCTAGATGATCTTTAAGGTCCCTTCCAATCCAAACCATTCTGTGATTCTATGTGGCTGATGGCAAAGGAAGCAGTGATAACTTAGTGGTCATCGTATCAGATGTTACAAAAAAAAAAAAAAAAAAAAGGGGGGGGGGTTTGGGGATTCTCTCCTTCTTAGCTCTTTTCTTTTACTAACCTAAGATCTTGCTTTTCATGTCTGGATTTGAAGTCTTCCATTTTAATCCATTTCTAAGTGCTCCACTCTTCAAGATCAGTTGGTTATTTTTCTATGATTTTCCAATTCCCTTTGGACTGATCTCAGAGGTGTTAGTGGTTACAAGTGGCTGGAACTTGCAGGTGACAGTTGAGGTACTGGGTGACTGGAAAAAGGCAAATTTGGTGCCTTTCTTAATGCAAAATGGAAAAGGAGGACCTGACAACGTAGAGATCTAGAATTCCTAGAAATATCCTGCCACAAAATAATCAAAGCCTTTGCAAGCACCCAGAAGATAACAAGGAGCTAAGTAACAGTGAACATGGACCTGTCAAGAACAAATGACATCAAACTAATCTAATTTCCTTCTGTGACAGGATAAAAAGCCTCGTGGACAGAAGAGAAGTAGTAGGTGTCATCTGTCTTTGTGCGAGAAAGCTTTTGACACTGCCCCTCATGACATTCTTGTAAGCAAGCTAAGGCAACAAGGTCTACATGAAAGTACTGTAAAGTCTGCATTATGTTTGCTGGAAAGCTGTAGCCGGAGAAGTGAACAACAGTTTTGACATTTATTCTGTGTCAAAGTAGAAAGATGCATTGAGTGGAGTTGCACAGGGCTCTGGTTTAGACAACAATAGTTAACAGTGTGTATTTGGAGTGGAAAGGGGCACGTCTAGGAGGTGATTTTATAGGAAGGGATTTGGGATGAGTACGGTGAAGGGGACCCAACAGTGCTGAGTTCTTGGAAAAACATACAAATACATCTTGGATGTATAATTATGAAGCTGCCCTACAAGCCACGTGCAGTAAGCCTGCTTTATTCAGCTCTCATAAAGCCGTAGCTGTTTTGCTGGGTGATGTCCTTCAACAAAAACACAGATCAACTGGTAGGGGTGTAGAGTAGGGCGGTAAGAATGGTTAGAGAAGAAAAAAGATTGGGTAAATATCCATCAGGAAAGCTGGAAATGTAGCTGCTGCTGTTGTGGGACAGTAAGATGACCTGCAAAAGTCCATGCAAACCCTGTGATACAACAGTGGCTTTTTGCATGAGTATATTTTGTCAACTTATTTCTAGTGTTCTGTGTTGAAGTAGTGAATGAACATCTGAAACACGATTAGTCCTAAGGATGTTCCTTGAGGAACTCGAGTTTTAGTCACCCCCAGGTCTAATGTTGCCCTGATTTACGGTGCTTTTCTGTCATCTTTCTTTTAGCCAGAGTCCTTGTACTAATTAGCATCTTTTCTTTTATCAGAAATAGTTTCCCATCTGGCACTAAATCAAATACTTAAGTATTGCTAGTATTAGAAGTCACAACAGAGCTGTTCAGTCAAAATTTTCCAGAAAATTAAGAGGGACTGTTAACTGTGTCTGTTCTTGGAAACTCCCATGGATGCTAATATTGCTGAAAGTGATGCATTTTAGCGATCCGTCAGGTGTGTCTGCTTTTATGTGTGCTGAATATCTGGGGACTCAAAGTCTACCTCTCCTATACTTGGTTGTCTGAATTGAGTTTAAAAGTCACAGTAGCCAAGGCCATCATGTTAATCACCTGTTACTAGGTGGGGGGGGTTGTATTTATTGTGGCCTTTCCTCTGTAGCTGCACTACACTGAGTGCAGGACAGAGTTTACACACTTGGTATAAAGAATTCCTTTGGAAAAAATACAGTGAAATGAGTGTTAATTGCAATATCTCTTCTTTCCAAAAAGTAAGGAGGCTCAACCTACCTAGTCCATTTATTCTATGCTTCGTGAAGTTTAACAGAATCAGAATCTTGATTGTTGCTCGAAGTCGGTCCCAGATCAAAAAAATCCTTCTTTCTCATTCTTGTCTTCTCCTGTTTTACTGCACTGGAAGTGCAGAAGCAGTTAAATCTCTGTCTCTCCATCTTGCACACACACAGAGGCTCACACACCGCGTTATACTACGTGTCTGCTTGGCAACTTGGGAGAGTTTTGTTGGCGCGTGGGAGAGACCTGCAGGAGTCAAGTGCAGCATTAATGTAGGTTCCCAGTGGCTTAGAGGGAAGCTCATTACTGACCTGGCTCATGCCTCTCTCGTTCATTTACAGTAACACTTTAAATATTTAATCGATCTCTCATTCTTTCCTGTCATGGACCATTTTCCCTCAATTGATTCCTTTTTGGGGGGCAGGGATGGTTGGAATGCATTTAGGTTAGTGGAATTCTATAAATTAGACTCATTAGGAGGCCAGATACAATAGGCCAATGTGGAATTAGTCTGAGCTGCATATTGTATTTTTTGCCCCAGGTTCTCAAAGCACTTCAGAAGCACTAACTAGATAAAGGTGAAGAGCAAAGCTCTGCTGAAAGTTAAAATACCTCCTTAAGTTCCCAGGAGCTGCTTCTTAGGAGTTGTGGCTGCGGAGGTAACAGGATTATCCTTTCTGTAATGCTCGGCTTCAGCCTGTCTGGGTTTTCCGTCATGATGAGGAATGGGATGCATCCTAACTAGAGGGAGGGAAAGTGAAAGGTTGGCATGAGAACCATCACTTTTTCCGGCAAAAAAGTGTATAGTCTTCACGGTCGCGTCTCCTGAGGCTCCTCATCAGGTCAGGCAATGCCGAGGTCAAGCAGTGTCCTCATACTATCCAATTGAGCTGGGAAACATCTCTTTTGTAGGTAGAGATGTAACATCTGCTTTACAAGTGGACAAACAGAGGCGCAGGCAGGGAGGGGGCTTGCCCCAACCTCTCATCTACAGACTCATAAATCTTGTGTTGACTTTGTGGGATCGCACATTAATTTTTGCCATGAAGGATTTGACGGCAACTTTTTTTGGTGATATTTTTAATAAGGTCTCTAAGCCTCGCTTTGTAATCCCATGAAATAGGCATTAGGCTGTATGTACTTGTAAAGATAGTTGTAGCGGGAATGTTTACTTTCCATGGCTCCTGAATGCACTTGGGGGAACTGTGAAGACAATATCCCACCTTTGGGGTTGCACAGAGGTCTTGGAGTACAGTTTGGTCTTGTTCTTGATGAACACCAAAGAAAGAACTGTGGGGTATTTGCCTTCCACCAAGCCAGGCTCAGAGAAGATCCCTGAAGGTATTTAAAAGACGGGTAGACATAGTGCTTAGAGACATGATTTAGTGATTGTTTTCATCAGAGTTAGGTTGATGGTTGGACTAGATGATCTTAAAAGTCCCTTCCAACCTAGACAATTCTATGATTCTGTGATTCTAAGATAATAAGAAACCTTTAGTAGCTGAAGGCAAATGCTTTCAATAGGCAGGCAGAGGGGGCTTTCAGCAAATGTGCTTTAAGATGGGATACCGAAACAGATATTCAGAGCTGCTTCTGGGCCCATCAAGTTCTTTGCCACTCCTGGTGAATGTGGAAATCACCTTGAAAACAGGTCATTTTCAAATCGAATTAAAATCCCTTTCACACCTCCTCAGTTGCTATTGATTTTTATTTTATTGATCAGCTGAGAAATGCTTGGGTTTTTCAGATATGCATTCAAAGTGTTCCCGTGTTATCTGGTTTTGTGCTGTCAATCTTAAGCCTAAATGTGCTCGGTTAGCTGAAATACCAAATTAAAAGAAGCAACCCTAAACCTGTCCTGTTCCCATGTAACTTAGCGTGAAGTGCCATCCCACAAGTGTCACAAGTGTTTTTCTTCAAATCACCGCGAGGCAAGATCACACTCTGTGGGAACAGGGTGTTTTTGTGTGTAGGAATATTTGCTTTTCAACACAATACTTTGCAATACTATCCATTATTACACAGCTAAAATGTTCAGCCTTTGAACTCAGAAGCTGGTATCGCCTCACTACAAGGACCGGTGTCTGTCTCCATTTAGGCTATTACTATTTAAGCGAGCATTTGAGTAGCGGGCTCTGAATACGGTTAAATTGCAAAGACAAATGCTGCTGTTGTGGTTATTGATGGTGTGTGTCCTTGATACAAGTGCTGTATCTCAAGGAGAGAAGTATTCATGCAATCGTCCTGCTGACTTTCTTGGCACCCTTCATTTCGGTTTTGTTTGGTAAGTGGTGGAGTCTTTGAATGAAGATGCAACATTTCAATTACTCCTCTCTTTTCTTTCCTGGAAACTGTCGAGGGATAAGAGCTGTGATTGTAATTGAAAATATCCCTACAAAGCCTCAAAATTATTATAACTGAAATTAAAATCTTATTCTTTAACAACTATTAGGTTTCACCTTGAAAAATCATGCCCGACTTTCAAAGAAGAGAGTCTCATGGCTAATAGTAATAACCTTTGAGAATTTAGAAGATTTTCACCATTCATTTTCCTATATGGTCACCAAAAAAAATACCCAGGGAAGTGTCAGCCTTTAAATTGCAAATTCTATTTGCTTTGACCTGGACTCACTGTCATGAATTTTGGCAGCTAACTGAGGCAACCTGACCCAGGAACAAAGTAATGATGAGGTCTTCTGTAGCCGGTGGAGCAGTGTAGGCACCTCTGGATGTCAACGCACATTTTAAGAGGACTGAACTCCTCTCTGGAGGTGGAGATCTCTCAATGTTGATGTTGGAGTAGACCATTCTCCTAAGTTCAGGTTGTGCAGGAGATCCTGAGCATGTAGCTATGCTGCGGCTCCTGTAGAGGAGCTGGATGGAGCCAACCCCCTGCCAATTGCACCTTTAAAAAAAAGTGAATGGGTGAAAGAGAAGAGGTATCTTTCAGTGTCAGTCTTGCAGGTGGAGCTGGATGCTCCTCATTTTAGGGATGTCTGAACACTTCCTCTCAGAACTCTTTTCCTCAGTTGATTGATACTTTAGCAAACAGTAATTTCAGGGGGGGTGGACTTTTCCATGCCAGTTTGCTGCCTCCTCAGACAGATATTTTTAAAGACCCAGCCAAAATCCTTCAGAGAAGGAAGCTGGAGAAAAACATGTTGTTTTCAGCACTAAAATATTTCTCCCAGCCTGGCTACAAGGAGCCCTGGTACCTCCCTGCTGCAGAGCAGAGATCTCAAATTTGGTAAGAGTGTGTCTTTTGCGCATGTTCTGCCTTTTTTTTTTTTTTTTTTTTGATCCCCCTGTGGAAATTTCCCTGGCTTTTCTTAGTTTACAGGCTTTTTTTTTTTAAATCCCACACATTTAAGAGAGATGTCACAGCATTTAACAGCTGAAGCCTTCAAAAGCCGCTGCGGGGTAAGTGTTGTGCTGCTCTGGCTGCCCATCCCCTGTTGTCACAGCTTGGCTTTCCACTACTGCCCAGGAGATAGGGATGGGATGCTCCTCACCCTTGCGGCTGATGTTTGCTCTTTGCAAATTTGGGAGCCGGATTCTCCTGGGGTTTTACAGCGATGGCACCCAGTGTGATGAGGAGGGACAAAGTGCTTGGTTGGAAGGTGAAAGTGAAAGAAATCGAGTTTTCGGAGGGGAAAGGAAGGAGGAAGTTGGGACAGAGAGGGGGGAACAATGGGAATAGAAATTGCTTAGGGCTGGTGGGACACATGGGAGATGGGAGCTGGGACCAGGACCCTGATGGGAGGAAGCTCCCTGGGTCCCTGGGTCTGCAGCCTGCCAAGCTCGGAGTGGGGCTGGCAGAGGTTGGGCAAGGAGACAGGGATGAGGAAGGGTTCCGAGGAAAATCAAAACCACCTGATGATGGGAGGGAGAGGCATCACTTACCACGAGTGCTGTTTGTAACACCACAAGCCAGCGCAGAGCCTATTTAAAGCCTGACACGTGGGCTGCCATATATACAGCTACATCCTTCCTCCTTTTCCCTGTATCTCATTTTTAAGGTCCTATACACAGCACACAGTCCTGCACCTCCTTATTTCCTGGTGAACACACAGCTTTAAATACAAGAGCCGTGTTAAACTTGCCAGAACAAAGTGCTTGTTGCTACATTTTAATCCAAGCAAGCCCAGGGAACGTCCACTTTTCTGCAGCGTTAGGTGTTAGGCAGAAACAAGACACACACGCTTTCAGAGAAGAAAAAGAAAGGAAATCAAGCTGCTTTCATGTGTTCTTTGTAATTATTTTTCCCCTGTTGTTCAGAATTCAAGTTTAAAAAAAAAAAAAAAAGAAAAAAAAAAAAAGAGGACTCTAACATTTACTGGCAGTAATCATTTCACCATCTGCTCGGGCGTGCTGCTTCCAGAACACACGTTCTCAGCTGCTGAGCAGTCAGCTCTCCGCTCCCCTTCCTTTCGGAGACAGGGATGCCAGCAGTTCCTAAACTGTAACAGCATGAACAAGGCCTTTTTTCCTCTCTTTTTTTTTTTTTTTTTTTCCCCTTTCAATCGCTGGAATTCTTTTTTTTTGAAAAGGCAGGAGATTTGGGACTTTTCACCAGATTGTTTCCAAGACTGAGCTCTTCCCTGACTTGATTCTTCATCTGAGTATGTGCAAGTGGCGAAAACATGGAGAATATTAACATTTTAATATTTTGGGGTGCCCCAAGTGGGTTTGCTTTGTAGTAGAGCTCCTCTGGGCTGCTCTCCAGGATGGATTCAGCCTGTGTTTCTTTAGCTGTACCTGGGGGAAAGCTCTTTTGATGGGGTACTCTCATGCCTGAGAATAGACACCTTTGGTTTCTCTCTCTTATGAACCATAATGCTGAGCTCAGCACCTCTCTTTCTAATGGCTTCGTCCCCTTCTCCTCCACATGCTAAGCCAGCACTGAGCTGTTCAGCATCCCAGTCTCCCTCCTGACAGCCCAAACCCGGTGGTGAATCACAGCACATAAAACAGAAGGAGGGGTACCCTGTTACCAAATGGGCTTTGTTGACTAAAAGGAGCTAGAACAGCCAGAGTTGCCCTCACTGCACACTCCTGCATCGCTGCCCTTCGGCGAGTGGTGAGCAGAAGCACTTAAGTAAATATATGACTAATTTAGAGGGCAGAGGCTAACATTAATTAGCTCATCCTGTCCTTGGATGTTTCTGTGTCACTGACTCCCTAATCTATGGCTCTTGCTTTTTCTGTTGTTTCTCATGGCAATAATAACCCGCGATCTCGGTTTGTACATTTAAATTCAAAATGAAAAAAACATCCATTGGTGAAAGACCCTATTCAATTTTCCCACTGTAAAGCCAACGCTTTACAAAGAAATGAGCTAGAGTGAATTCAGAGCCCATTAGGCATGTCCCAGGAGGCATGAATCTATATGCTTACAGATGTGCTTACAGATACAAATCTGCATTAAGAAAAAAGAGATCCTGCTTGACCGAAGGTATTTGTTCTAAAACACACTATTTAAAGTGCAGCTTTGTACAGAGAAGTGACTCCGTGGGATGGCTTTGTGTGATTTCATGTGTGTTTTATTGCATCGAGATCAAATTTTCTCCTTTACAAGCAGAAGAAATGTTATTTCTCTGTCAGCCTCACATGCTCTTGTTTCCAGAGACCAAGCTGGATGGGTTTTTATCCCATCTAGGAATCAGGGGTTTTTTTTGATCGGCATTTGATCCATGTGAAATGCAGTGAAAACCGCAGAGGTTGGAGCATCAAAAACACTTTGGGAATATCCCTTGTTTCTCAGGGAAGTGTCTGTGCTTGTGCAATAGCCTCTGTATTTTCACCTTTTAGCGCGCTGTGACACTCGGACCAGTTCTTTGCTGCCATTTAAGAAAATACCAATCTCTCGGAGTGAATGCATTGGACATGCTATTTATAAAAAGATTATGTGAGTCAAATATTTATCACCTCATAGCTCAGGAGGGCGACGCAGGGCAAATCAGAAGATGGGCAGGTAGGGAAAAGGAGTTGTGACGGCAAGAAATGGAGGCTACAGAACATGAGGAAATGGCAAAAGTAGGAGAAGAGAACAAGGGAAGATGTTTGAGCCTGAAGTAGCTCCTAAATATCAGCACCTATTGCAAGGGAAACCCATCCGTTGACCTCCTGCTGCTGTTACCCAGATGTAGGAGCTGTTTATAGGGCTACTATACCTGCCCTGATGATTATTTGATATAGTGATACATGGTCAAGAGGAGCAGGAAAATCCCCTACGGAGTTGCTGATTTTGAAGACAAGAAGCCCTTTGGCACCTTGAGAAGGGCAGATACTGGGCACTTTCAGGAGGAGAGTGGCTCCATCCCACCGGCCCTGCGAGACAAGCTGCGCTGTGGGGCACAAGGGGTACATTCACCAGCTGAAGAAAACAAGACAGAAACAGTTTGTGCGTGGGAGATTGGGAGAGAACCAACTGAATGACCTTATTCCTTCAATGGAAACAGAGATACCATAAGGATGGATTGAGGGCAGCAGATTTGAGACCATCCGTGGTGTCAGGCGTAGTGGGGGAGGCCACGCTGCCTTGTGATCTCAGATGTATCGCTTGGAAGAGTGTGGGAAATCCTTTAATGTGTCTCTCCTGCCCACTCCTAGATGGTGGGACCCCCATGGCTTCCCCTGGAGAAATGACAGCCTGGCAGGGTTGGCATCTGTTGGTACCTTATAGCCTTGATCACAGCGAGCCCTTGGACCGAGTCCCTTCATTTCCTTCTCCTAAAACCCTCGAAGGACCCACACTGAGCTGGATGTGAAGAGGCAGCAAAAGGGAAGCAGTTGTTCTCCGAAGGAAGGAGTAGAGAGGGGTGTTGCTAACGCTGTGATTCCTCGGAGCAACATGTCCTCCCATGCCAGCAGAGGCACAGAGCCACGTGCGGCATCTCCAAATGGTCCATCAGCTTCAAAAAAAAAAACAACACAGGAGAAGTCAAGGGAGAGGGCAGAGACCCTGACAGAGGCTGGGGAGGTGTTTTGGGGGGTGGTGGCACGGGGGGGGGGGGCATAGTTTCTCTCCACTTTGCTGTAATAACTGAAATGAACAGTTCTGAGATTTCATACCACTAAAGCCACTTCCTAATTAGGACGAGCTTAAAAAGGACCACTTGGCATCCTTGGCGGTGAGAGCCATGTGCTACCTGCAGCAGGCCAACTCCAAAATGAAACTGATTTTTCTCTTACCTACATTCTGCATTCAAGCAGCTGCTCCTAACAGGTGCTCGCTCTCTTCCTAGCAGATGGCGACAAAAAAATGGGTTTGTTGGCAGGTTTTGCCACAAAGCAGCCTTCTTATCGCACATATTGATGTGTATACAAACATACACGCGCGCTATCAGGCTTTCAGTTTAAAAAGTAATTCTCCTTCTGATATAAGGTCAGTCACGTGGGGTCCTGGCGAGAACGGTACGTGCTTCTCTCTTTTCTGTCCTGGGTCTAGAGGCATTTGTGGCTTAACTGCCACATCAAAGCCCTGGCAAACATTTGCCCATTAGTTCAACTCTTCTGCTGTAGATTCAGATGAGATCTGAGGAAGAACTTCTTTGCTGTGAGGGTGGTGAGAGCCTGGCCCAGGTTTCCCAGAGAAGCTGTGGCTGCCCCATCCCTGGAGGGGTTCAAGGCCAAGTTTGACAGGGCTTTGAACAACCTGGTCTGGTGGGAGGTTTCCCTGCCCAGGGCAGGGGGNCTTCTTTGCTGTGAGGGTGGTGAGAGCCTGGCCCAGGTTTCCCAGAGAAGCTGTGGCTGCCCCATCCCTGGAGGGGTTCAAGGCCAAGTTTGACAGGGCTTTGAACAACCTGGTCTGGTGGGAGGTTTCCCTGCCCAGGGCAGGGGGGATTGGAACTGGATGAGCCTTAAGATCCCTTCCATCTCTAACCATTCTATGATTCTCTGATTCTATGTGGTAGGAGAAATATGCAATGTTAGACTGCATGCTTCCATATTTATCAGCACATCTTTAATAGCCTTTACTAGCTTTAATAGCTGCGAACTAGAAAGCCAGCAGGTTTTAGACAGGGTCTGCTTCGACACTTTTCTCCTGTTTAGGATATTATAATAGAAATGCAGAAAACAAATGATCTCCCTCCTTAAATAAAGCAACCAACTGAAGATTTGCAGTGGAGGAGAGACATAGCAATGTGTTTGAGCAAAGCAATATAACTGCAGCATTTTATCACCAGGAAACGCACCCAGGACTCTGAGTACTGAAATGTGCTCAAAGCTGCCTTGGGGAAGTACGCGGGGAGATGATTTGTTCTGTATTCATCACCCGAAGAGAGACAGCTGTCAAAAAAATCCTTACATCCCCTTTTGTTCTTGGCCCGTTAACTCCGTTTCCACCTCTTAGATTTTCCCTGGCGAGGGCTGTAAATTCGACAAAATGTTGCAAAGCAATGCCAGATTCAGAGGACTACAGCATCGCCCAAAAGACCTTTCCTACTTCTCTTTCTTGCGGTGCAGAGGAGCTCCAGGAAGACCCCATGCTCGCTCTGTTTTGCTGTTCATTTCAAACAAACGGCCCGAGCCAAGGCAACCAGATGAGGGTGACATCTGGCTATCAAACCTCTGCCAAGTCACTGCTGTTCTGTAGCTGGCAGGGAGATGATGCGCCGCAAATGCCAGGTTCTCGCTGAAAATGTAAAGTGCATTCCCTGCATTTTCTTTGCTTCCTCTCCAGCCACAATCAGTTTGGTATTTTGTTTTACTAATGGCCAAATTCAAATCCGCTTTCCAGCCGCATAAATCCGTTTTGTCGATGCTGGGACGTTTAGGCGGTGGGTGGAATTTGACCCCAAATCCAAGATGGTCTTGTATTTTCTAAGCTTAGTGACAAATTAACTTGTTGACTCTGGGGGACACCTTATAGTGGCCTTCCAGTCCCTAAAAGGGGCCTATGGGAGAGCTGGGGAGGGACTCTTGATCAAGGAGGGGAGCCACAGGACAAGGGGGAAGGGGTTTAAACTGGAAGAGGAGAGATTTAAATTAGATCTCAGGAAGAACTTCTTTGCTATGAGGATGGTGAGAGCCTGGCCCAGGTTGCCCAGAGAAGCTGTGGTTGCCCCATCCCTGGAGGGGTTCAAGGCCAGGTTGGATAGGGCTTGGAGCAACCTGGTCGGGTGGGAGGTGTCCCTACCCAGGGCAGGGGGGTTGGAACTGGGTGATCTTTAAGGTCGCTTCCAAACCAAACCATTCTATGATTCTATGACTGTGAATCTCATTCAAACACCCAAGCCGTCCTTCGGGGGGTATGTTTGTGGTGGGGATTGCTGCTCACATAAGGGAGCAGTTTGTAGCTAAACTCTTCCAGGAAGGAATAGGTAGAGCTTGGGGCAACTGGAAAAGCTAAAGAAGCTCTGGAGATCTTAACTATGATTTTTCTAGTAGTATTAAGGTGCACGTCTTTAGTAAGAAATCACTACATTTTGTGAAAAAAAAAGCACTGTAGCTTGTGAAAAAAATCTATTGCTAATTCAAGGTACATGGAGTTAAAAGACAGCTCTCTAGATGCCCTGTAATGCATTACTCCCTGTTGTGCTCAGGAGCAGTTTGGTCCCAAAGCTCAGTCAGGGGTGGTGAGTGAAGGAGCTGAATCTGTAGGATTTTCCCTTTTTCCTCATGAAAGGTTTTTGTTTTCCCCCCTTCCTGCATGCTGCTGTACTCTCAGCATTTTTGGCAGCTGCCAGAGGGCATGAAAGAAATAACTGTGCTGGGTTTGCAGCTGATGTTCTGGCCAACTGTGGTTTTTTCCCCTCTTCTGGTGAAATAGTTTTGCTTCAGGCACAAGTAACCAGTTTTCAAAACTAGAAGGAAAGTAATTGTAGTAAATTGTATTAAATAAATATGCACAGAGCTTGGGTTGCTGGAGTGAACTAGCTTTGCAAAGAGCGCAGGTCATATTTCTGCTTTTCTAGTTGGCAGCCAAAATTTGACTATTTTGCCATGTATCTGCAGGTTTCAGGAGTATCATTGCGCTTTCAGTCTGGGGACTTGGGACCAGAAGCCATCTGCTTTCGAGGGCACTCACATGAGAAGTGGGTATTAATGCTTGAAGAATGGCTCGAATCTTTTTAGGTTGTCTTTGGTGAACCGGCTACAAAAATGAAATCTCATTTCCACAGTCCATATTAAAACCTTCACCAAAGAGTCTGTAGATGGGTAAGAATTGGAGAAATTGGATTAATTGCATCTAATTTTGTCATGTGCAACTGTGCTGGTAACTCACCAGCAGTTTAATTTTCCTAGATAGCTTTTGTGGAGCTGGTTTCAGAGGGAGAGATGTTTAGGTATGATCCTAGCAGAGTGATGCAGTGAATGACACTGGATTTAGCAGATCACCAGCTTCTGTTTGACCCCAGCTGTGCCATTTCCCTTCAGTGCTTTATCAGTTTTGGGATGCGGGCCGAATCCTTAGAGTTTAATTCTCTTGCCTGATGCACAGGTGTCACAGTGACCTTCGTGGTGTCCTGGAAAGGCATCTTCTGGCCTTTCGGTGCCGCTCCAGTGGGATGGGGGTTCCCATCAGTCTTTTATGGGACCTGCCAACCTCCTGAGCATGTCTTGGCTCCTCTGAGCTGCCTCGTATGCTCAGAGTTCACTGAAAACAAGTAACTGTATAGCTGGCAGCATTACCCTGCCTTCCACTCCGAGATCACTTGGTTTCAGCATCAAATAAACAAAACCAAACTGATTTGTATGGAAATTCTCAGGATTGCACAGGTTTATTCAAAAAGGTGATTTCATCTGCTGGCTCCAGATCTCACATACAGCAAATTCAAACCATAACATTATTATTTTTTTTTAACTTCAGCAAAAGTTACCCTCTATCTGTGCCATGGGAATAGGTTAGAATATTGATCAAAGATTTGTCAAAGATCTTTGCACTGAAAGGTATGTACAGGTACTGTAACTAACTTGAATCACATTCGATGCTATCTAACTGCTCAATGTGAAATATCCTTGTGAATATCTAACTGCTCAATGTGAAATATCCTTGTGAATATCTAACTGAATCTATGTATCTTTAGGTTCTGTCCTTACTGATGATCATAATGCATCCTCCTGTGAAATAATCAGTTAACTCGTGGAACTATTGTGGCTGTATGGTTTATCCATGTCTACACAAAACGTAAATCGCTTGATATTATCCCAGAACTTGAGAGCAAAACATCTTTTTTTTTCCAGAAAAGATAAAAAATAGCTAATTCAGGTTTCCAAAAGCCTGTGTGCTCTTATCGTTAGTAAGAAGCTTAACCAACCTGAAAGCAAATGCTAAACGATCCAGATCTTCATCGTATTAAGCTTGTGTGTTTTCTACCACTTAAAAGCCTATCAAAAACTTAAAGATCTGGGTAAATGAGATTTTCTGGAAGGCAAGCTTTAAAGTTTACCTCCTTCTCTTTTTAAACAAGAAGGCGCTGCCTCTATTTACATGCCGTTTCTGGAACTCAAATGGAGTGAGTACATCGCTGCTGCAGCGTTTCATGGAACATCCTTTGTTTATTCACACTGTGCCACTTTTAAACTTCAGATGTAAACAACAAAGGCTTCTTTGTATTTCACACTATCTCATACTCACTACCTTCTGAAGTCCAAAGCCAAAACACTGTGGAATTTTACCCTCCTCACACTTTCTTCTGCTTGTCGGATGCGTTCTTCCAGCCTTTTCTATTTATAGTAGTTGGAAAACTACTTATCTTCTGATTAAAACGTGCTCTGTTCATTTTCTCCTGACTTTTCAGTCCTTGGTATGTGCTAAAATTGTATTCCCTGGTAACCATTTCAAATGTAATTTTAGTAGTAATTATGCATATATTCCATAACAGAAACAATTTGTCATCCTGAAGGGTCCAAATTGGTTTAAAGTGGTCGACCTGTCTGTGATCTGTTACACAGTTGAAAAATCCAGAATACATTCCCCCAAACTCCGTTGGTCAGACAGAAGGGTCAGAAAGAGCCAGGCTGGAAATGATGCATCCAGATCAGTCTCATGCTGGACCCGTCTCTTCTCTGTTTGCTGATGCCACAAGACATATCTGCTGAGCCCATCCATCGAATACTGTGTCCAGTTTTGGGCCCCTCACAACAGGAAAGACATTGAGGCATGTCCAGAGAAGGGCAACGGAGCTGGTGAGGGGTCTGGAGCACAAGTCTTGTGAGGAGCAGCTGAGAGAGCTGGGGGTGTTCAGCCTGGAGAAAAGGAGGCTGAGGGGAGAGCTTCTTGCTCTCTACAACTCCCTGAAAGGAGAATGTAGTGAAGGGGGTTTGATCTCTTCTCCCAAGGAATGGGTGATGGGACAAGAGGAAACAACCTCTAGTTGTGCAAGGGGAGGTTTAGGATGGATACTAAGAAAAATTTTTACACTGAAGGGCTTGTCAAGCCTTGGAAGAGGCTGCCCAGGGAAGTGGTGGATTCCCCATCCCTGGAGGTATTTAAAAGCTGGGCAGACGTGATGCTGAGAGATATGGTTTAGTAGTGATGGTTTTGTCAATGTCAGGTTGATGGTTGGACTCAATGATCTGAAAAATCTCTTCAGATCTAAATGATTTTATGTTTCTGTGCGGGTAGAACATTTATTGTATAGTGTAACAAAAAGATTTGCTGTAATTTCTATGGGTGTTAGGTCCATGTTAGATCCCTCTGAGATCTTTCCTTATATAAGAAACCAGCAATATAGACTGAAAGTACTTCAATGGCGACAGCAGCTAGTTCCATAGGTGAGTCTAGTGGTAGATATTCATGGTGAGTTGCTCTCCACTATCTCCAGTATCTTCCTGTGGCTGTGTGAAAGTTTGGTTGAGTGCAGAGTATTGACAAAATCCCCTTGATCTCAACATAGCCAGAGTTTCCCTTGTGGTCTCAGCTGCTCTAGGAGCTAGGACAAGAACAGTATGAGAACTTTCTTCAAATTTGTGTTAACTGTGGCAACGGGCCTGCAGCTTTGGTCAGGCTCCTCGTTGTGCCAAGTGGTGCACATATGGCCATTGTAAGAATCAGCGTGTGCCCTGCAGAGCTGGAATAAAAAGTGGTAAGTAGCATTAGTGCCATTTTAAAGAACGAGAAACGGAAGCAGAAAGAGAGATTGGGAATGCTGAAAGCCACTAGGACAGTCAGAGGTGCTAGTCCTTCTGCTCTAGAAAGTAGTCTCAAGGCTTTCACCACAAACACCTCTACCTTCTAAAGAGGGTGAACAGCACACTGTAAATAATCTCCCAGCTTTTTGGGGATGAGGTGGTTTAGCATCACACACTTATTGTCGTAAGCCACTGAATAGAAAAAGAGAGCTTGTTATTAGAGGCAAAATAAGCGGCAGAGATGACAGGTTGCCCAATAATTTCCATTATAAGGATCTTCTTTCAGGTATTCCAGTTTACCAATATGATATCAGAAGTAAATATTCATGCTTGGTCTCTGTCTGAAAGTTTTTCCCTCCAATCACAACAGAAGTAATTTTTGAATTTTTAGGAAAAGGTAAGTTTTTTATTCCTCTTAAAAATGCATATATTTTCCTGAGAAACTGTTGTGCTTGTATATTGTGGAAGAAATACTTGATATAAATCCAGTGCTGACTCCAGTGAGAAAAATAAAACTATGGCGATGTAACAGCAGAGCTGAACTGAGCCCTTTATGTTAAACATGTGAAATGAACATTTTTACTTCTACATTGCAACTACCCCTGATGAAAAATAATTGGAGTGAATTCCATTTTATTGCAAACGTACGTACACAAGGGAGTATCTTGCATCGCACAGGCAGCTCTGCATTTTGCAGCAAGGCATGGATCAGAGATAACTGAGCTTATGGAAGTGCTAAAGTCTTGTCAACGCAGTATTTACATGTTTTGGAGCATTTTCCTCTGCTCACAGGCAGAATGGATTTGCCTGATCTTACCATTGTTGTTTTTGGACCCGAGTTACCTTCTCGGGGTTGTTTGGGACTGCACCACATGGAGGTACCAGTGCTGGTCTGCAACAACTTGGAAGGTTCTGCTCTGAGCTTCACAGCTCTGTATGTGGGTTGTTGGAGGTGGCCCCATCTCGGTTTGGACCCGGCCATTTTTCATTTCAGGAATATGAGAGTAATGGATGAGTGATTAGTGAAGAACAGTCTGATGTCTCAAACCGCGGAATAGATTTTAGCTTTAGATCACTGGAAGTCAGAACAGGGTATATCTTTTCTTAGCCATCATAAATTATCCATGCAGGATGTACAGTAAAAGGCTGTTTGGCTGCGTTAAAATTGGCTAGACAAACAGAATTTCCATCTCTCTCAGTGGCTCCTTCAACACCTAATTAGTTCCCAGATGCTAGTTGAGCAAGATGTCTTTTATCTTTGCTAATGTTATCTTCCTATACCTCCTAAATGCCCCCTGGTGCCATTCTTCACTTTCATCTCTCTTCCCTCAAGAGAAGGCAGGATGGGTGTTCAGGAAGCTCTATTCTGAAGGTCAAGCTTGTAAAGACTGCGGGTCAAGTTGATCCTGTTATACCAGTCAGTATCTGGAGCGAAAGCTTTGAATCCAGAATTAGATTGATATGATGGAGAGCAGGATACAACTTCCTTTCTGTGCACATTCATAGGATCAGTATCCAACAGGAAAAAAAATAGAATTGCAGATTTTATTTCGCTGTCAGTTCCATTTAATGCAATTCAGGACAAATTCAATGTTCATCTTTTCCCATTGCTAGAAGGTGCAAAGGAGTCTGCCTGTATAAATCTGCCATTTCAGCTGGCATAGCTGATTGTTGTGGGCAAGGAGGAAGTACACTCAGATGGAAAATAGTAGGAAATATGAGACTAACTGCACTCCTGATCCTTTCTAGACCCTCTGAGCATAACCACTCAGGGCCTCAGATATGTTAATAATCAGGCTATCGGCCAACTGTGATTTACCTTGGCAGGTCTGATTTACATCCAAGCCCAGCAATACTTCCCCCTCTGGCAGGAATGAGTGACCAAACAGCCTCCTTCAAGCTAAGTATTTAAGAGAAAAGCATTTCAGAGAGAGCAGATCTTCAAACCAAGGGAACAGACTACATATACACGTGCAGCTTTCCCCTAAGGCTGGTGAAGCTGTGTCTCTAGCTGGGTTCAGTTCACTCGATTCAGATGATGTGCTCTGTTGTGTGTGTGGGTTTCATCAACAGGCAAAAACTCTGATGAAGTCAGTTTTCTGGTTTTATAGATGTGAATCAAGATTCTTCAGCTTAGCACCTTGCACTACCATCTTTTAAGTTTCTATTGTATTTATTTCTTATCTGCATTTTCCCTGTGAATGCACTCATATGAGCAATTCCAGCAGGCCCATGTAGTAGCATTTCTCTTCTTTGACCAGGTTATGTCTAGTCCCTGTATCACAGAATCACAGAATGGCAGGGGTTGGAAGGGACCTCCGGAGATCATCTAGTCCGGCTCCCTGCCAGAGCAGGTCCACCCAGAGCAGGTCCCACAGGAACATGTCCAGGCAGGTTTGAATGTCTCCAGAGAAGGAGACTCCACCACCTCTCTGGGCAGCCTCTGCCAGGGCTCTGCCACCCTCACAGCAAAGAAGTTCCTCCTCATGTTTAGATGGAACTTCTTATGTTCCAGTTTGTGCCCATTAACTCTTGTCCAATAGGATCTTTATGTCTTCAGATTTATAATGTAGTCACACAGCAGCTTGTTTTCTATCATGGCAAAGACCAAAGAAAGCTGTAAAGTCAATGGCTTTCCCCATTTCTGTTCTTAGATCCATATGCCCACACTTGGAAGGATGCAGAATTTATACCAACATAATTCGATCGTTCCTGGTTTCAGTCTTGCCCAACTGGCGAGAGGCAAAGTTAGTTCTGACGTTAGATAGCTTCCCTGCAAGGATATTAATAATACTTAGAAATTATATAGCACTCCAAAACCCTATGCAAGCATTAGCTAATTATGTAGTACTCCAAAGCCCCGTGCAAAACATTAGCTAATCAATTCTTGCAGCACCTATCAAATATATCAATATCATTTAGTCCATTGTGCAGAGGAGTAAATGGAAAGAGGAGAATATGGATATCTGGTCCCAGTCCATGCTGGTGCCGGGTGTGGTAGCTGGGATTAGACTTCACCCCTTGCTCCCACGTTTTCCTTGGCAGGATCCTTCTTCCCATCTGTCTCTCTGTGGATAAACACTTGATTTCCAAAAGGAGGTTACCTACATGGACTCGAATGCAGATTTTATCAGCTAGACATGACTTCAGCCCATTCCAGGGCACTATAGAGGTCACTGGCATCAATTAGATTGGAAAAGCCGACATCAGGAAGTGAGATGGAGAAGCCTGGACCCAGCGCAGCAAACTGAAGTTTAATATTCTCAGGAATAACGGTTGAGTGTTTACCAATGAGATGCTCCAGCCAACTGACGGCAGCACAAAGGAAACAATTTAAAATATTATATCATTGAGATGTTATACTGCAGAGCAGGCTGTTCTTGCAGAAAAGGAGATGTATATCTCCATGACACTTAGCAAATGAAGGAGAAAAGAAAACATTCTTTCTTAATTGCACATTATTGAGGCCTCTCACTGCTCATTGTGTTAGTTCCTCTGGACCAAAGTAGGGGATAGATGTACCTCAATACAAGCGAGCATGTATTGCTGAATTTCTACTCCCAGGCCTGCCAGCAACTAATCCAAAAACTTGGAAAAGTCAGTTAATTTGTTTTCCAGTTCAAAATATCCTGGTAATCATCTATCTAGGATGTTTTCATACTCCCATCCTACAGAGGATCGAGCCTATGTGACTAACTCCTGCAGGCCTTCTTGTGAGATACTGCAGCTCCTTTAACGCTTCATGCTTTTGGAAATAGAGCTGAATTTCAGCATTACTGCTGATGATGTGAAATTTTGAGGAGCCAATATAATAAAGGGGGAGCCCTAGAGATTTTTAAATGGGCACGCGCTGCTGGAGCGCTCGGCCTTGTGAGATTATTTGCCTGGCAGTTGGACATCAAGGATGAATGATGACACAGAAGCCCAAGCTGTCAGAGGTGTCAAGGTACAATGTCAGTGATTTTGGAGGGGCCATTAGAAATACCTCATCCTCGTGTAACTTGCTGAGACACGAGACAAACTGGGTATTGCAGCAGCCTGAGTGCAGGCTGTCAGCTTGCTTTTAAAGTGCGCCAAGCACAGGATGATGCTATTTTTATTAAAAGCCGCAAAATGCTCGAAACCAATTAATGCTCTGCTGCGTTACCAATGCCTCTGCTCAGAAAATGAAATAGTTTCATTTAACAAAACCAATTTTAAAGCATTTTTTTTTGGTCAAATTTATAAGTGGGTTCCACCCCTTCTCTAAGCTTCCGTGAACCATGAAAGTTTAGCACGACATATCAAAGTGTCAATGCCTTCCAGTCTGTTCCTTCAAGTATTTAGAGGTACAAGGGAACCCTGCTTTTCTGGCACAATTCATTCCCAACTCTTAAGGCACTTTACAAGTATTAGCTACTTTCCATCTGAACGTAAACAAGGAGCCAAACACCTTGAATGTGTTGTTGCCATGCTGTAATGTCAAATGATTAAATATTTTGACATACTTTGGTTCGATATGATCAGCTGGCTACAAAAAGCTGAAGCAGCAATTACTGTCAGTGCAGAGGGCAGCAGCAAATCAAAGCGCGGGAGTATCACGTGCTAAATGGAGTCACTTGGGAGAAAGTGAAGAACAACCTTCTGTGGTTGCACCGGTTGGGTTTATTCCTTGGCACTCTACCATATCATCTTCCCTGCTGAGGACAGGGGAGATATCACCTGGTATAACCAAACTTAATGGCTGCCAGTAGGACAAACTGATCTTGCTAATGTGCAGACTCTGTGTGTCCCAGCCACCCAGGGCATGGCCTTCAAGTTAAGAAGTGAAACCATTTATAACTATAAAAACCATCTATAAGATGATGCCATCTCTCTACATGATTACGACATCCCTTAAAGTCTTTCTAGCTGCACCTGCATACCATAGGATCCCCTCACTACTGCAGAGATGGGACTGGTAGCACTGGGTTGGGTTGGATAAACAACTGGTATGGTTCAGAAGGGAAAAAACAGGGTTTGGTTTGCTGCAATCCATTATCGTTCCAAGCCCTTGTGACCAAAATCATGTCTATACTGACACTGGTGTCTGGGCCAGTTGCTGTTCCAATGTGGGGAGTGTTCACTGGCTATTTGATGGCCCAATATCCACAATACAAGTCCTCCAGACAGTGCCTTGGTGCACTCCTCCACTCTTGGTGCCACCAGGAGGAGAACTGCTTCTTTCCAGTATGTGCTGCACAAGTCCTAATATAGATGCAAATCCGCAAAATGATTGCTCCGGTTCACTTATTCATTCACTAACATGTTCTCCATAGGAGAGCTGAGCATTTTAGGAATCAGTTCTGGAAACAAAGAATCTGCAATACTTGAACTGTCCATGAAGGGCTCAACATGGGTAATGCCATAGCAGAAAGCTACGTAATTCCTCTGTGTTCACAGCTGAGGAATTTGGGGTTTTCCCAAATGTCATGGTATGATTTTAAGGAGCTGCCTCAAGTTCAAGCTACAGCCAAAGAGGCTCAGAGGAAACCATTGATAGGACCAGTGGCAGGTCAGTGCAACCAGCTGGGGGTCAGCTTCAGGTATGAAAGAACTTAAACTGGAAATTGGTTGCACACCAGCATTACTCTCCTCTGGTGAGACCCCACCTGGAGTACTGTGTCCAGCTCTGGGGCCTCAGCACAGGAGAGACATGGAGCTGTTGGAGCGGGGCCAGAGGAGGCCCCGGAGATGCTGGGAGGGCTGGAGCCCCTCTGCTGGGAGGACAGGCTGAGAGAGTTGGGGGGGTTCAGCCTGGAGAAGAGAAGGCTGCGGGGAGACCTCTATAAGAGGCCTTCCAGTATCTGAAGAGGGTCTACAAGAGAGATGGGGAGGGACTTTTTACAAGGGCATGTAGTGATACGAGGAGGGATAATGGCTTCAAACTGAAAGAGGAGAGATTTAGTTTAGATATCATGCCAGGTGAAAGCCTGGCCCAGGTTGGCCAGAGAAGCTGTGGCTGCTGAATCCCTGGAGGGGTTCAAGGCCAGGTTGGAGGGGGCTTTGAACAACCTGGTGTGGTGGGAGGTGTCCCTGCCCATGGCAGGGGGTTTTGAACTGAATGATGTTTAAGGTCCCTTGCAACTCGAACCATTCTATGATTCTCTGATCACGGATGAGCTGTGATTTAAATTGGCACTGCTACCCAAGGAATGAAAAGTGGGCTGCTTCTGTGCTTGAGATATCTCCAAGATGATCCAGCAGAATTATAGACAAGTTAGGTTGGATGTTTTATGCTGCAGATTGTTTGAGTTATCAGAAGTTAGCAGACACACATAGAATACAGTTCTTTGGAGAAGAGCTGGCGTGACTTCAGCAGAGGAAACTCGTGTCTTGCACACATAATATAGTTTTTTAAAGAGAGCAGGTGCATAAAAGGGATCCAGACGCTGTGGATTAAGAGCAAAGTTTCTCTTCTGAATGAATAACTGGCTATAGAGAGGAAATAAAAGTTACAAATAACCAGGCGGCTTTATCAGTGAAGGGAGATTACCAATTACTTGTCTTGGGAACCTGTGCCCTTCAATATACTCATAAGAGAGCTGGAAAAGGGACGATAGTGACGTGCCAAAATCTGCTGATGGCATAGAGTTATTCCAGGTAAGCAAAAGTAGACATGGCTAAAAAAAAAAAAAAAAAAAAAAAAGTTGAAGAAGAATCTGACAATATCAAATGTCTGGGCAATAAAATAGCTGCTGAAATTCCATGTCGATAAAAGTCAAGTACAGACACAATGATAGGGCTGAAATTAGCCCACGAAAGAGGTCCTGGCGTCATTGCAGATGGTTCTTTGAAAACGTCTGCTCAGTGCTCAGCAGAGGTCAGAAAGGCAAGTGGAATGCTAAGAATTGCTGGGAAAGAGATGGAGAGTAAAAGTGAAAATCTAAGTACGCCACTGAGTAAATCCGTGATGATCTTGAATAGAGTGCAATTCCAGTCACCCCATCTACAATGCAGCAGGAAAATAGAACTAGAAAAGATGCAGAGAAGGGCGAAAAAGCCACCCTGCAATATGGAATGGGGAGTCTGAACCTGTGAAGCTCACTGAAGAAACGAATGAACAGGATTAAGGCAGAGGTGTAAAATCAAGATTGCTCTGGAGAGAGCGAATAAGGAATTATTTTTTGCAGCATTGGATGCAATGACATTGTCAGGCAAGAAGTGTAAAGCAAACAACAGAAAAAAAACTTGCACTGGCTATAATGAATTGGGAAACTCATCAAAAAAAACCTTTTTACATGCTGGAAGTACAGATTGTTTAAAAAAGTAGTAGTACTGAGGTTCTTGGTGCTGGCTCCAACATCTTCCTCCAGCTCTTATCCCGCAGTACTGGATTGGCCATGTCCTCTACAGCTGGGAGAGATTTTGGTTCTGGTTTGGTTTGGCCTCTCACCAGTAGAATCTGCCAGGATTTTTTTGGGCTGGATTATAACCAGTTACAGGATCATTGTGATCTTCTAGTGTGACCTATCCTATGAAAAAAGCCACAGAAGTCCCTTGCAAAGAATTGATTAAAAAATAATTAATGAATCAATTCTCTTTGAATTACAGCAGAGTATTGGGGGGGGGAAGATCCAGTAGTACCTTAAACTTTCACAGAATCACAGAATGGTTGGGGGTTGGAAGGGACCTCTGGAGATCATCCAGTCCAACCCCCTAGCAAAGCAGGGTCACCCAGAGCAGGTTGCACAGGAACTTGCACAGGTGGGTTTGAATGTCTCAGGAGATGGAGACTTCACCACCTCTCTGGGCAGCCTCTTTCAGGGCGCTGCCATCCTCACTGGAAGGAAGTTTTTCCTCATGTTGAGATGGAATTTCCTGTGTTCCAGTTTGTGTCCATTGACCCTTGTCCTGTCCCCGGACACCACTGAGAAGAGTCTGGCCCCATCCTCTTGCCACCCACCCTTTAGCTATTGCTCAGCATCAATGAGGTCATGTCCCCTCTCAGTCTGCTCTTCTCCAGCTGAACAGCCCCAGGTCCCTCAGCCTTTCCTCAGCAGAGAGGTGCTCCAGTCTCTTGGTCATCTTCATAGCCTCCGCTGGACTCTCTCCAGTAATTCCTTGATGTTCTTGAAATGGGGAGCCCAGAACTTTCTTGAACTGGGGAGCCCAGAAATGGATACAGTAAAAGTTCTGCAGTGATTAAAATGTCCCAAGGGTAAATTACACTCCCCCTAATTTGGTCCTTCCCATTTCTGCATGCAAAGGCTGCAGTAGCCCTTTTGGCTGCTGTCAATTGCAATGGGAGGTCATGTCGGATGGCTCAAGAATTTTGAGACAACGAGGACTAAAAATTCTGCGGGAACAGGATTATCATCAAATTATGTCTGCCTTGGTGGCAGGAAATCAATCAAGAACAGGCTGATTTACACCTGCCCGAGCCAGCACATCATGAACTTTCCCAGTGACGTTTTTATCTTTGCATCGACACAGTCAGTGTGAGGAAAATATTTTCCCATTTAGAATCAAAACATCCAAGGTAGCGTTTGGCAGAGTGTGGGAGCCTGGGGTCCCCGTGGCTTCTGACAACAGCGCTGGTGTCTTTTGCTAATGACCAAAGTGCAATATAATGAGTTGTCTTGGGCTTCGGCTTTATTCGGCGTGCAGCGTTTTAATAGACTGTTAGTAATTCTGAAAGGGATAAATGATGTTTATGCCCTCTTGTGGTATGTTATTGAACAGAATGGATTTCCTAACTGACAAAATTAGGCCAATGATGGAAAACTCCCAGGTAAAAAATCTGTAATGAAGACTGTTTTGCACAGTAGAAAAATATCCATCCCTCCAGCAGCATCCTCATGACTCAGTTAAGGGGGGGAAGCCAATTTTACATGCATTTACAGCAGCAAGTAAATGACTAATGCCCACGATGACAGAGTTTGTGCCATCTTTCTGGAGTGAAGATAATTTAAAAAGTGCTTTTCTTTGCTAGGAAGGTTAGAAAGTGAGTGAAACACTGCTTTCTAAAAGCAGGTGTGTTGATACCTCTATGTGTTAGTAGTTTCCGACCTGTTGTGATACATAACTTCACATTTCTTCGCTCACTCATCTGACGGGTAAATAATCTGATACCCTTGGGACAAAGCCTGTCCCAAAGATGAAAAATGCTGTTTGGTAATTTTATATGGGGAAATAAGGCCAGATTCCTGTGAAACTGGGCCTGTTACCCCAACGTGTTTAAACACAATGAATTAATTAATCAACATTTTCCTAGCCTGCCCTGAGATTTTCAATGTAAGGTTGGGAACCGAGAGCTCTCCAGACAGATCATGATTTTGTATCAATCTTACCGCTTCGTTCCTGGTTGAAAACTGAATACAGCAAAATGACAGTGAAATTACCAAAATAATACTGTCAAGTCTGGCCAATAGCAATGCAATTCTATCTGCATCCAGTACTTTACAAATATACTTTGCAAGAGTAGTCTGACGCCAATTAAAGTGCTTATGAGGTTATCATGGGCTTCAGTGACCACAAGTTCTGTCCCCACTGAGACAAGAATTGACACCAAAGTATTGCTGCTCACCAGCGTCCTTAGAAAAGGAAAATTCAGTAGGAAAAAATGTCATGGCAATTCATGTTAAAAAGAAATTTCCTCTGTCAGAAATCTTTCAGAAGTTTCAAATTCAGTTAGGGAATATCAGAAAGAAATTAAAGTCTAATTTAAAATCCTCACCCACATTCCTTCTTTTCCTTCAAAGCAATTGTTGCTCCTGGTCTACATATTGGCAAATCTTTCGGAAATGAGCCATAATTTGCCTTAAAAATACCTTTCCAGTCATGATGGAACTGTTCTTTTGGAAGAATGGGTTTACAGTGATTCTGTTGAAAGACCCCAAATGCTCTTATTTCTCAATGACATCAGCAGGGCTAAAATTTCACCCAGAAATTCTGCTTGGCGTGAGGACATTTGGTGTGATTAGCACATTTCAAAGCTGAGGTGAAGTTCTTGGACGCTGCAAGGTATCTGGCCAGGCTCGATCAAAGGCTCTGCTGCCTTTCACATTTCTTCTCCGCTTCCATGGTTAATAAAGAGGAGAGAACGAATGTGTGGCCATGGCAAATTGAAGAAATGAGCCATTAAAACAAGAGGGTGCACTGCTTCTTCTCACCAACGCCTACTTTGGTGCTCACAATATCTCCTAGCAAAATATCATGAGAGGAAGGATGAAGGGCTTTCAGGGATGTGCTGTAGCTGTGGTCCAAGCGCTGAGAGACACCTGTGGCTCCCGCTGAGAGAAAACCGAACGTCATTCGTCAGCAGAGAAGCCAGCAAACCACTAATGGCTTTCCATCATCTTTTCTTGACAGGTATTGACGGAGGGTGGTTTCGGTACCATCACAACAGAAATCCGGGAGGCTCCGGAGTTTTATTACGCCGAAGATTACCATCAGCAGTACCTCAGTAAGAACCCTGGCGGATACTGCGGCCTCGGGGGAACGGGGCTTTCCTGCCCTATCGGGATCAAGAAATAGCCTGTGCTTACTCCACTGTGTTTTAGGGAGTTGTTTGTAAACAACCCTGATAGGTGTTACCGGACGCCCGTAGCATCAGATTTAGGAACCTCGGGGCAGCTTTCTGTAATCTGGGGAGTTTCCCCTTCACCGACAGTAAAAGCCAAAGTAGAGGCAGAAATCGCACTGTTGGCAAACGCTTCTTGCTCTGTGCAGATCATGGGGATTCATTGCAATCTTGTGATCTGGAGAGAAAATCAACTTTTAAAAGTTTGGCTTGAAATGTTGTTAAAAGGATGAATTGGGGGGGGTGGCACCTGCTAACTGCTTTGCATAGCTAATGCCTACAGACGTATATATTTTCTTAGGTTAAGGAATTTGTGTGTGTTATCAGCACTTTGACTTCTGGAGATGTGGTTGGGCTCATCTTAACTATCACAACCCTGTAATTTGATGTCTTCAAGAATGGTAAATGTATAAGATCAGTAATTCTCCCACAATTCCACTTTCACGGCAACGTAGTATCACCTATAGTGCCTATTTTCTCATAGAATTTTACTAAGAAAAAGTAAAATTGTAACAGGATTCTTCTTTCTGACAGTTCCAAAAAGTGTTTAAGCACAAAAGTAAATCAGTTTTGTTTCCTGCACTACAATAAATCGCAAGAAAAAAAAATAATGTTGTCTGCAATGTGTTCCATGGCTCTAAAGATATGTATGGGTAGATCTAAAAAAAGTATCAAATATTATAGAAGGATGTAGCCTCCTAATTAAACACCAGGGCTTTTAAATCTGTATTATTGTGTGTGACAGTACAGAGGAGTAGAATTCCTATTGTCTGCACTGTAACATAATTATTCCTATGATTGATTGTACTTCAATGTCTCGTGGAGCCCCCACCAAGGCCAGAGCTCGTTATGGTGGGTGCTGTGCAAACGTGACATGGGGCAGTCTCTGTCCCAGTGTGTGTACAGACGAAACGGGGACGGCCAGAACCTCATGGAGTTCAACAAGGCCAAGTGCAAGGTGCTGTGCCTGGGTGGGGGCAATCCCAAGCACAAAACCCAGGCTGGGTGGAGAATGGACGGAGAGCAGCCCTGAGGGGAAGGACTTGGGGGTGTTG
>JAHREE010000251.1:395586-466237 GCA_033628505.1 Tringa tobata | reverse complement strand
GCCTTCTCTTCTCCAGGCTGAACCCCCCCAACTCTCTCAGCCTGTCCTCCCAGCAGAGGGGCTCCAGCCCTCCCAGCATCTCCAGGGCCTCCTCTGGCCCCGCTCCAACAGCTCCATGTCTCTCCTGTGCTGAGGCCCCAGAGCTGGAGGCAGCACTGGGCCGGGGGGTCTCAGTGCCAGCTCATGTTGAGCTTCTCGTCCACCAACCCCCCAAGTCCTTCTTCTCGGAGCTGCTCTCCATCCATTCTCTGCCCAGCCTGCATTTGTGCTTGGGATTGCCCTGACACATGTGGAGGACCTTGCACTGGGTCTTGTTGAACTTCATGAGGTTTGCACAGTCCAACCTCTCCAGCCTGCCCAGGTCCCTCTGGATGGCATCCCTTCCCTACAGTGTGTCAACTGCTCACACAGCTTGGTATCATCCGCAAACTTGCTGAGGGTGCATTCCATCCCACCATCCATGTCTCCAACAAAGATGTTAAACAGTGCTGGTCCCAGTACCAACCCCCAAGGAGCACCACTCATCACTGGTCACCACTTTGACATCGAGCTGTTGACCACAACCCTTTCAGTGCGACAGTGCAGCCAATTCCTTATCCACTGAGTAGTCCATCCATCAAATCCATGGCTCTCCAATTTACAGACAAAAGGATGTTGTGTGGGACAGTGCCAAATGCTTTGCACAAGTCCAGGCAGATGATGTCAGTTGCTCTTCCCTTATCCACCAACGCTGTGACCTCGATGTAGAAGGCTACCAAAATCGTCATGCTTGATTTGCTCTTGGTGAAGCCATGTTGGATGTCACCAATCACCTCCTTATTTTCCATGTGCCTTAGCAGAATTTCCAGGAGGGTCTGCTCCATGATCTTGTAGGGCACAAAGTTGAGACCTGACTGGCTTACAGTTCCCTAGGTCTTCCTTTTTTCCCTCCAGTGACTTGCAATGGCCCCAGGCTCCGCAGGGAATGCTGGGATGCAGGAAGGAGGGATCACAGCGTGCACATGGCCCACAGACTGAGTCTTGTGTTTTCATCACGGTGGATAGAAATTAACAGTAACTCTCCTAAAACATGCATTTTTGCTGTTGCACTGCTGGATTTAAGCACTGGGAAAATTGCATCAGCTTTTGGTCTCTTGAGTCCACCATAAACTTCCTCTATGTGACCTCAAACGGTCCAAATCCTCAGGAGCACCTCAAAAGCACTGAAATAACACTGGGCCAACACACCTTCACTCTCTGTGCTTCAGTTTCCTCCTTTTTTTTTTTTTTTTTTCCACAGTGTTCAACTACTTGCTTTACTTAAATTGTAAATTTGCAACATTGGGGTTGTGTCATGATATTTCCGCATCATTTAGTACAATGGAAAACAGCTCATCTTTTACAATTTTTCTAATACCACAAGACTATTACAATGGTGTCTTGAGCTCTGCAATAATAATAAAAATAATAAAAAGGAATGAGTTATTCTTTCTCTGGGGAGGAAGGCTATTTTCAGAGGTGCTCAAGCAATGGCTTATAACAAATAATTCTAATACAAAGCCTGGGGTTTTTTTTGCAATTCAGTATTTGCAACACCACGAATCTGGCTGCACTTTTACTTTTTGTTTGTCCGCTGGATCCCTTCCACAACTTCTTGCTGGGAGAAGAGGTTTCTTTTTCTGTATTTCCTGGGAGAGAAATTTCTCCAAAATACAAACTGTGAGAGACTGAGCTGCGAGAAGGGGGAAAACTTTGGACCAAACCATTGGGTAAACGGCAAGAAACCCCAGCCAACAGCAATGAACTCTTCTGTGTCAGTTATCAGCTACACATCATAAACATGTCTTTTAAGCAAGAAAAATGCTTCTTTTCTTCCCTTTCTCGCACACCTGCTCGCACACACTATAAAATAATTTCTTGTTTAATCTGATAAAATGCTGGTGGGTTCATTGTGGTCCTTGCTGACAGGTCCTCTCCAGCAGGACATCCAATTTAGGTCACCAAGCAGCCTGCGGCAGCTTTGTCTCTTCTTTCCAGGAGTGGATCCGTGACTGCGTGTTCATCGCTGCTCTGATGAAATGGGGAAAGACCTGTCTGGCAGGGACCAAGAGACTGACGTTTTGCTGAAATCGCTGGTGATGTCTCAGAAGAGAGAAAAAAGGAGAGGTCCGAGACCTCCATGTAATATCCGTGCAGCTCTTGGGCAGAAAAAGAGGGAAATTTAGCAGGGCATCATTTCTGAGTTCACGCTACAAAACAGCATGGTTCAGCTTCAGACAGCACCACTCTTTTGAAGTTCAACATGGCAAAGTTTCATCCTATCAAGCAGCAGAAGACTGTTTGATAAACAGAAATCTTCCTGTGCAGGCCCAGCCAACATCTGGGGTGCATATACAGAATAGCTGGGCAATGGGACAATTCTGGTATCTCACTGTGATTTTCCTGGCCTCACTCTGGCTGTATCAGTACCAAAAAAATACCCCTGAGCTGGGAAATAATGAAAAGGACAAAACATGCTACATTTTTACTCCAGTGGGCTTCTTTGAAGTGTAATAGGATCACTCTAGATCTGATTTTTTAAGATTTGCAGCACAGATTTTCCATGGGCTTGGTGCCTGCCCTTGAGGAACGATGTGGCCCCTCAACGGGGCAATGAGAAGGCAGGGAAGTTCCCGGTTTGAAGCTGTTTGAAGGGATTCATTGCAAGGGTGAAGGAAAACTTCAGCTCAGTCCCTGGGAATTCTTCTACAGCCAAGAAATCCGCATTGTTGGAACGAGTCTCCCAGAGGAAGTGATTGAAATATCATCGTGTGAATCATATCTGTAACAAGGTTGGGCTGTAAGAAACAAACCTTTGCTGAACCCTGGGAATAGATGACCTAAAAAGACTTTTTTTTTCATACAGGAATGGCCTTCAGCAGCCCGTGTTAAGTGAAGGGTGCTGATTTTGGAGGTCCATCAGGGCTGGATTGTCCCACAACATTACCTGCCACTGACTGTGCTGCACAGAGTGCTTGAGTACAGCTGTAGCATGGCTCTTCTGCTATTTAGAGAGGGTTGAGCCACCTCAAATGATGACCCTTGTGGTGTTAAAAACTGCATGTGGCATATTCTTAAGGTATGGCTGATGCCTGGTGTTTGCTCAGAGCAGCCGTAATCAGAGACCTGGCACTGTATGAGCAGCAATGGTGCCACAGGGAGAAGAGACACAGGGAGGGCTGTAGGTTGGTTTGAGGTCCTGCTTTGGGATGGTTGGTGGCTGGTACAGGGATGGGAAAGGATGTTTGGTATATGGTTTGGGGAGGTGAGTGTTGTGCTGCGGTGAGGAGGTTGGACTGTGCCATGATACAACATCTCTGGGAGGAAAAGTATCCATTAACTCATTTAGGATCTGGACTGCAAGCCTTGCTTAATCATAGAATCATAGAATGGTTTAGGTCAGAAGGGACCTTAAGGATCACCCAGTTCCAACCCCCCTCCATGGGCAGGGACACCTCCCACCACACCAGGTTGCTCAAAGCCCCCTCCAACCTGGCCTTGAACCTCTCCAGGGATGGGGCAGCCACAGCTTCTCTGTGCAGATCAGGGGTTTATTCCAGACATACTTTCCATGATGCACCTTGCTCTCTACTGTTAATTCCACCGTAATTTCCTGTCGCCCCTATCAAGACTGTTATGTCAAGGACTACGTGTAAAGGCAGCAAAAATACCATCTGACTCAAGGAGCTTAAAATCTGCATGCACCTTGCACGGAATTACTGAAACAGTTGACACATACATGAGGTATCAAATAAGCCACAAAATTTATTATCCACCTCAATGGGTGGGAGGAAGAATGCAAACCCCACCTAAACTGCTGTTTCTTAGGTAGCTTTAACAAATGTCTTAGTTTTTCAGTGTTTTTTTTTTCTTTGTCCCACCAGACTTTCTCACTGCCTGCTTCTGCTCAGTCCTACCAAAGCAAACATTAACAGCTCATCCAATTGCCTATATTTAACACTCCAAATCTGGCACAGATTTATACCAGCGCTGGTAACAATGGCACTGAACACCTGTCAGTGACTGCATTTGCCCAGGGATTCACTTCGTTCCATGCCGTGTGTTTAATAATTCCCGCGAACAATGGGACAAATAAACATATTTTTTTGCTTAGCTTTTACTCAAGCCAACGCCACTGTCCAAATTGTACATGAGAGGCCTGCAGAGGCTGGTGCTTGTTTCCTAGACTTGTCGCCTCTTTCCCTCAAAAACCACGTCGTCAGCAGCTCTGTGCTCAGAGAGGGCATTTACCACTTGTATGTAAGGAAGGAAGAAGGAAGAATGAGCAGGAAAGGGGCAGCGTCACGCTGGGCTCTGAAGGCAAGGATGATAAATTTGAACTTGAAGCAGTGGATGACGGACAGGTCTTCTAAGACAGGCCGATGTGGTCTGAGCAGAAAGGATGGGAGATGCCTGTAGGGCATGGCCAAGGTTGGAACAACGAGGGGTTTACAGGAGCCAGTGGAGGAGGTGGGAGCTGGTGATGGTTGACCGGAGGGAATATAATAAGTTGCAGTGGTGTCTTGGAATAAAATGTAGGAATGAGGATAGGGAGGACTGGTGGAGGTTGGCAGTGCCATCTTTGGGCGGTGAAAGAGCCTGGGAGGGAAAACAGGTTGTGTCTTGGCTTCTCCTGGTGCCATCCAGAGAGCTGTTGAGAGCTGAAGGGTCTCTGACCCTCTGAAGGACAGCGTAGGCCTTTGCACATTGTGAGTGAGAAACACATAGTGATTTAATCTGATGGATAATGGTTTTCCAGACATCAGTCAGCGCTTAATATTGCCCCCTCTTTCCAGAGAAATGAGCCCTGCTTTGTGAGATTGAGTAGCTGTCTTCCCCCAGTCTCAGCTAGTATCTCATAGAAATTCATGGATGGGTGTCTCAGCAGTGACTCACCATGAAGGATGGGTGGTCTATTTAAAAGGAAAATGTCAACTCTTCAAGTCTTGGATGCTTGAGGAAACTTACTGACCTGAGCAGTGTGGTACACCTTCCTACCTGTCAGATCTGGAAGGGGACCCACCACAAAAGCTTGGAGAAGCTTTGCTGTTGACCTTGAGAGACCATGAGCTTGACAGTGGTCAAGGAGACAAATTCACCTTCATTCAGATCAAGTGAACTCTGGGTTTACAAAAAAAAAAAAAAACAAAAACACAACAAAAAAAAAATTTTGGCAAGCTGTGTCTATCCAAAGTCTGAATGAATAGAAACTCCAAAGGAAGCACCTGCTGCTAAAGGAAATCCAGGACAAGTTTTATTATCCTTTTTCACAGGTCTATTCAGGACTACATTAGGGGTTTCCTCTTTCCTTTTCTGGTACTTCACACTCATTCACAACAAAAAACATATTGTGCTTATGAATTATATTCCAGAGAATATAGCTGGAGCTTATAAAGGCCCTGGCCAAAGAACTTTATTTTTAACCTCACTCCCTTGCGGATTAATTTCTCAAATGAAAGCTTTGCAATTGTTTGGGGTTATTTTTCTCTCTTTTTTTCTTGGACGGGGCACAAGGGCAAATCCTGCCTGTGCTGTGTTAACAAAAAGTGCCTCTCAAGGAATGAGGAGCAAAGGAGGCAAGTGAGGCTCTCGATCGAGCTCAGCTTTGGGGAAAAAATGGAAAATGTTAATGTAATACCTCCAAAACCAGAAAAGTGATGGAAAGCCTCCTATTAATGAGGCATTGACCACTCTGGTGCATGCAGAAATCAATGGCAATTTTTCCATTTCTAATCTGCTGTAGCTGCACAGCACAAGGGGAGAGAAAGCCCCCTCTGGCTGCTGAAGGCCATGTGAAGAGCAACTTCTGATTTTGATCCTGAGACCACCTGAGCCGGTGATGAGGTACCCAGGAGGCAGCGAGGAGTTGGCTGATCAAACACAGCTGCTCAGCGTTACATCTTCCGGGAGGAGAGTACATAAAAGCTGAAGGGCTTGCAAACAACCCAAGTGTAAGGCATGAGCCACTTGTGAACCCGTGTGTTTGATTTAGTGGGTCATTTTGCACCTGTGCGAAAGGGAAGTGACCTGATCCTTGAGCAGCCTGGTAAGGTTTTGGACCCTGGGGGTGGGTGCCTAAGAGGCAGCTCTGGGCCTTTTGTGTAGCAAATGTGCTGTGTTCTGTGAGTGCAAAGACACAAAGCTGTGTGTTTTTTTCTTCTTTTAGTTCTCATCTGTCCTTAAAAGTCTCCTTCTTGGTCTTAAATGCCAACCCCCTGCCTCCTGTAAACCCATCAGGAGGTGACAGCCCCGAACACAGCTTGTCGCTGCTGCCACCTTCCCCTGCCCCTCCGGGTGCTGCTTCTCCTTCTCACAGGTTCTATTTTGATTGAGAGCCCTTTTCAGGAGAGGACACGGCCTGCTCTGCTCTACGGCAGTGACCAGCACGAGAATTCCTTCTTTAGCCTGAGGCTCCTTGTTGCTACCGCAGCGGAAATAGTAAATTATAGCAATTAGCGGTGGCATAAATCAGAAACCGTGACCAGACGAGGTCACCGAGGACTCGAGGGCTGCATCATACCCGTAAATTACCCCAGACAGGAATTCCTTCATCCGCACTGCTAAATTGAGCATTTCTTGACACGACTTTGGCCCAGGCCAAAGCCATTGACCCCAGGAATGGCTCAGGCATTAGCAAGGGCCCACGATCAGCTGGTCATCTAGTGTGGGACCCTTTAGATGGTTAGAAGGCATCCATCGCAGGGGCATGCCAGGCAGGAAGTCCTGGCAGTGGTTAGTAGAGATGCAGCCCATTTTTAATGAGCATGGGCTCATTTTTAATGAGTGTGTTAACATGGAGATGGCATTTCTATGCAGGGAGAACACACTCTGGTTCCCAGATAGCAGTTTTCACTGCCCTTGATGTTCCTCATATTTCTTTCCTCACAAGGTGTCAGCTAAGGATGTTTTAAGGTGTTGCCCCAGGGTCAAGCTGTTGGTCCTTGTGATTTCCACGTGGTGTCAGACACCGTGTCGCTGAGCTGAGGTACGGCACGGCTCCTGCCCTCACAGGCAGCAGTCTCACCTGGTTGGAAGGTGCAACACACAAAGCCCTGAAAGTCCTTGCTGCAGGACGTCAGCACAACAGGGGCTTTTCTGTCCAGATGGAATTGATTTTCCTCTTTCTCTCTTTGGCTTTTAGGACGCTTTTCTGAGAGTTCTTATTTGATCTTATTAGATGGCAAGGATAATTCCAGATGTCCCCTAATGTTTTGCAATATAGGAACTGAACACAGTTGAATATACAGCTTATTTTCTACCTTGAACAAGCTGTATTACTCCTACTGTAAGGCAAAGTAATATGAAATGTAAGAAATAAAGTCAATGTCTAACTTGCATCTTGGCTGGCTAGGCTGGAGAAGAGGTTGAAATCTTGAGGTTGACCTGATACCTTGCATTGATATTTCTGTTTGTGGGCAGCCTGGATTTGGGCAGCCAATGAATCCCGCTTCTTGCAGCACAGGTGGTCAGGATCCTTCGTGTCTGACTTGTCTCCTTGCCTCACAACACTGCTGCAAAAGGCCTCCATATTTAGCTCCTTAGGTCTTTCTCCATCTCTGAACTGGTTGCCCAGGAACAACAGTGACGATGCAGTACGTTGCTGGACGGCAGCAGATGTGATCCTGCACCTGTGTTTGACCACCACCTCTCCTTGTTTCATGGATGGGATGATGCAGACAGGAATTAGGGCCGTGTGTGCAAGGGGAAAAGCTTGTACCTACCCGTTGAGCTAGAAACTAGCTGTGGCTAGGAACAATTATGCTCCAAGAGGAATGATTCTCCAATAAATAGTTTTTCAGTCCAGGCTGTCTCCATTGGCTGCCCTGGATGAAGCCCTCCTCCAACAGGGCTTTGTTGTCAGTCCATGCAAAGCAGCATGGCGTGAGCATCAGGGAAAGGTGCCCCGATACAAGAGCACATTTCCCCAGGCTGAGACCTTGAGGTGAAGTGCCAAAGGTGCTCCAATGTCCTCATGGCACACAAGTTGCCTGGTGAACAAGTGCCTCCTCCAGCTGTGCTTTCAAAGAAAACAGTGGTCCTTGCTTGCCTTGGGAGACAGGGCACAGGCACCACAGCTCATGGGAGCTGTAGGTTGTGCATCCCCATCACATCCTCTGATGGCTGGGGGCACTGGGACAAGCTCGACATTGCTGATGGTCTTGCTCCAGGCTGCTGGCCCTGTGTACCCCAGAGGTATGTTGTTCTACCAGAGCATGGCAGAAAGTATTCGAATATCTTCGAAAGCAGTAAGTGTTCTGTTAAATAATATCTTAGGTATAATAAATTCTGCCTTTGATCAGGGGAGACACATCTGTTGCATGTGGGAGGCAACCATCCTGCACCCAGTTTGCATGGGACAATGTCCATCCTCCTTCACATCTTCTCCTACATCAGGGTTTGTGCTGCGCTGCTGGGATGGGGATGCTGGTTTCAAAGGAAGCTTCTTTGTGAGCGAGCAGTGGAGGCAAGGGTTAAAAGGGACTGAGTCATGACTCCAAGGAGTGCGTAAAAATTTTCCATGCTACAGACCATATCCTCCTCTCCACAAAGACTTCTGCCAGCCAGGGAGAGCTTGTCATTTCTTTGAGAGCTAAAAGATGAAGATTAGGCTGTCCCCCTCCTGTTTCTGCTGCCTGGGAAGTACCCAAAAGGCTGTTAGGACTCGGCAGTTGAGTCTTTACTACTTTCCTATAGGATGCAGCGAAGGAAGCACAGCCCATGGGGGAAAGTTGGGAGATGCTCCACTGAAGCTCACTGGAGTCTATGGAGGGGCTGGAAAATGGCTGAAACCTCTATAAAATAGAGGAGCTGAGTAGCAATGAAGGAGATCCCCCTCTTTTGCAGTCACTTTTCAGATGGGACACAAGTCTCCACCCTGAACTTATTTGGTGGGAGGGTGGTGGTGGCAAATAATTAATATTATCTAAATAATTATTGTTATCTGATATTATTATCTGATATTTCTCCTGCAGCCTTAACAGAATGGCTCAGAGCTTCACTGTGCTGGGTGCTGTGTGGAACCAGGGAGGAAAAGAGGCAGCTCTAGCATCCATTACCAAGGTCAAGGAAGGGGGAAGAGGTTCCCACTATTTTCTGTTTTGCTTCTGGAATTTAATTCAGATCCAGGAGGTGAATTTGGGGACAAGCTAGATGAGTTGAGCAGCTGTGGCATTGAAATGCAGGGATCATAAATGGCAAGAGGAAGGGAAACCCAGTAAACAGTTTTCAGATCTCAACCGAGCGTTGCCTCTGAACTACAAAGACCTGCGAGAAAGTGGTATCAAACACCCAGCTCCTACTTTGACCCCTGCCTGAGGGGAAGTGAATCAATGTTGGGAAAATATGGAAAGCAGGATGACATTATCTACTGTATAAAAGAAGCTGGAAGAGATGGCTTGGGATATTTGTGTATCGAGGCTCTTTCCACGTCCTATTCCTTTACGGGGGGGTGCTATTGTACCTATTGTGGCAGATCTTTATCGGCTCTGTTTATCACGTTGGGTGCAGGGAATGTCAAATTGCTGAATGTCAGGTTGTTGACTGTTTTCATAACAGGAAGCTGCCTGCTGTCTTGCCGTGTTAAGGAACTCCCCTATGCACAATATTTTCCAAAACAACCAAAAAAAAAAAAAATCTAAACCCTCTGCTGTGGTTGGGTGACTGCACGGATTCAAGTTTCTATTGTTCCTTGTAAGGCAAAATCCTGTACAGATAAATAACACTTGATACACATATGCCTGTTATTTCTTTTGTGTAAAGATACAGGAAATATGGCTGTTGTTTTGTCAAGATGAAATATTTCCCAACGCTCAAACTAAATCTCAACACTTTCATCAGCGCTTGGGAGCCTGGAGCACTGCCATGTTCAGGTGCAGGTGGGACGTGGGAGAGAGCAGAACAAGAGTGGGTTAGTCATTGCAACACCCTGCATCACAGGACCCAGCTTTTAAGTGCCTTCATCCCTGTGAGGCTGCAGTTAGGCACCCGGCTTCCCCTCAGCACTGCAGAGAAGGGATGGCTAATTCAGATTTCTTACTAGAAAACGGTGTCTGCCTCTCCTCACTTGGAAAATAAGTGACCCAAATACCTCCTGGCTTCCCTGAACATCAAAGTCACAATGATGGAGTCTGGGAGCTGTAAGGAACCCATGTGAACTGCCTGAGAAGTGTGGATACATTGCAGTTTGGGTGAGAGAAGGTCCTAACCACCTTCATTTGGAGTCCTGAACTGCCGTCTAGTTGTAGGCACTTAGGCTGTTCGTGGGGGAAATGCACTAATGAAGTTCCTACACAAGTGGTCTCCATGTGACAGTCACTCTGAATGGTCCAAAAAGCATGCAACCACTGTGTGTGAAGTAAAGTACCCTTGATGACAGCCTGATTCACTCTAAGGAGCACTATACCTTAGTGCAATTAAGAGATGATGTTCTGAACCACCCCTAGGATGAGGAATTTGAGCCTGAATCTTCCCTAATTCCTCTGACTGCTTTGGTCGATGCACAGAGGCAAGGATAAAGTTTTTCTACAAGACTAAAATATCTCAGAGGAAGACAGAGGTGGCTCATAAACTTTGGACATGGGGTCTGCGTTCCCCAATGGTCTTCTTTTCAGACACCGTAGTAGAGCATTGAAACAGAGTTAGTGTGCTTTCAGAAATTGATCAGAGCGCTGCCTGGCTGCTGTTTCTGACTCCAGGTCTCCAGAATTTGGTCCACGAGATGTGTGTCATCCCATGAGACTGCAGAAGGCTGTCTCTCACAGACACGTGCTCTCTCAGATTGTTGTCTGGGCCCCAGGATCATGGCATAGGCAGAGAGCTAGAGATATTGAATTAGCAAAGGGATTTCTTAAAAATCCCCGCGAATGAAAGAATCTTGGTTCCAATAGAAAATGCAGCATGCTTTCTGTATCTGCATATATCCCTTGGGGTCAGCATATTCATATTTCAGCCTGGATAAAATCCCCCTCTCCTCTGTGGTATAACCAGAATTATTAACTCCGGTAATTCTGAGCCTTTGCACAAAGGAAAACAGACCTTTCAAAGGGCATTTTCTACCTCTCTGGTGACCAGGTAACCTCACGAGGCTGCCAGCCCAGTGCGGGAGATGCTGGCAGAAAAGGTGGGCAAGTCACCATGACTGGTTTCTAATTTAAAAGTCTGTGGGCAACCAGCTGGTCACTCCCCAACAGAGCATTTGCCCTTGCTGCTAGTTCCCTCTTGCTGCTCTTCTGGGGGAAAAAAGGATACATTCCGCCTCAGAACAAAAAATGACAATTATTGAAGGAGGAAACTTCCATATCTGTACTTGGAAAGAATAGATTTGTTGGGATTTAGAGAATTTTTGGAAGAAGATGCAGACTGGGAGGTCAGCTCTGCTTCCTCAACTTCATCTGTGCAGTCCCAGAACCGGAAAATCAGTGATCCTGGAAGCCAAAGCTGAGCCAGACTCTTTAGAGCTTCAGAAACTCTGTGAGACAACGGGTCAGTGGTGGTGGTCACCTCAGACCTTCCGCTTTCCTCCTCCTGAGGAGCTCAGAGAGGATGGCTGCATCAGTGCTACCGGGTTGTAAATGCTGGGAGTCAACTGGCCATGCTGTTTAACTGGCAGAGGAACGGTACATGCCAGAAGGGAGCAGGGAAAAAAAATACATTTCAAAAGAAATTTATAGAAGAAAGTGGACTCAATTATGGCAACCAGAATTCAAGAAAGATTTATGTTTGTTTCGGGATAGAAGCTTAGAAGTCCCTTCCATCCCGTATTCTTATTACTTCCTGCTCATGTAAGAACGGAGCCGTTAAGACCCAGCGACAGCAGGCCTGGCTTTGAATTACAGCATTAAAGAAAAATACGATACACTCGTATTTATCACATAGGCAGCAGAGGGCGTCCAATGCACGCGTGTCCACCAGCTCCGGGCACGGAGTTGGAAGAGCAAATCCCGCTGGTGGCCAACTATTCCTCCGAGCGCGGCCGATGCTTCCCCGTCAATTGTGCGGTTGCCCCGGGCTTCCTTCCCCGCTCGCGGTGCCATACGGTAGATGCAGACCTGATTGTTCACCCCACGGCCCTTGCAGACAGGATACAAAGCCCAGTGCCAGGTGTTTGGATTATTTTCCTGCGTGGTGGTACAGTGCATGGGAATTGTTGATAACACTAACAATGCCGCAAAGGAAAAGTGGGAGAAGGAGGAGGACAATTAAGCAGCCTTTGAAAGCCCTGGGGACATGTTAAATACCCTCCCTCTATTCATGTGTCACCAAGTCCGAGTTCTTAAGTATAGAAACGCGGGCGTCGTTACTAGGGGAATCTCTCTCACAGCCTGAAATCTTTCAGCGAGACCTGGTCTGTCTCATGGTAACATTCACCCCACTGGCTTAGTGGAGTTAAATCTGATTTATCCCAGGAGGCTGTCAAGATGGGTCATCTTCCCAGGGAATAGCTACATAGCCCTGCTCCTGTTTTGGTAGCTCTGCAGGCTGAGTTAGGATTGGGGTCCCAGTCTGCTGGCCTAAAGTGCTCTCAGTGAAAGGCAGGGGGGTAAGGTGACTGCACCAAAGAGGTGGGGAGTCTAGCCAAGAAGTTTTGTGGGAAAAGGAGACCTAGGATATAGGAGATCTGGGGTCAAACCCTGACTCCAGACTCACTTTATGATTTTGAGAAAGTCACTAGTCCCTCTTCACACCTGAATGACTTCAGAAATGATCAGGTTTTTAGGGTTGAAACCATGGTAGGCTGAAAAAGTGGGGTTTTAGGGTTGAAACAGTGATATAGCAGCATACAGCACCATTTAGCACTCAGCCATGCGCGCAAAGAACTTGCCACCCATCCTAGATGTTGTTACATGGCAGCATCCTGCAGATCTTTCAACAGAGTATTAAGGGTTGATTTACAGAAGAATAAGGGCCTGAAGACCTTTCTCCTGGGCTCCTCAGCACTCCAGGTCTCAAGGTGAGCCTTTAGTCGTGTTTTCAGGCCAGCTCTTGCAAAGCTGGTGTTGTCACCAACCCTTCTCATGACACCGAGCTCCTGCACTGTCCAAGAGGCCACCGTGTTCCAGCAAGCTGAGGCCCCTCCAGCTCGCTGCCACGAGGACACTTTCCTGTTGTCCAGCATGCAAATCCCAGCGCAGATCACCGGCAGTTGTGATTAGGAACTGTTTGGTCAGCATCTGGCACCGTCCCAGCAAAAGTGACACCAATTATTTGTGTCAGCTCCCCTCTGAAAGCAGGAGATATATGAAATCTCACCCCCAGACAATCCATCACGGCTTGCAGTGGGATTTGGGACCTGTCACCCTGATGGGGTATTGACTGAGCGTGGCTTCTTCCAGGACAGAGAGGTTATGGAGAGTATTATATCATCCCCAGCAAGGCATCATGGATTGAAACTGAAAAATGAGCCTGAGAGTCTCTCGACTTGGGTAAATGGTCCAACAAGAGCAGCTGAAGTGAATTCAGGCTGCTCCTGGTTTATGTTTATCTGAGGAGTTTAAATAACCCACACACGACTAAATGGCAAATGTTTGTTTTAGAGTAAGCTGGGACCAGGCCTTATTTGTCTGTTTGTTTTAACATCATCTTAGGTTGATGTTAAAGTCTTTCCACCAGGGTACATGGTGAGCTCTTGCTTTGCCCAAAGGCCACTGGCTTTTCCAAATAGTCTTTTTTGTGATTTTTTTTTTTTTTTTTTCTGACTGGTAGCAGCTGGGGTTTTTTGCTGATATCAGGCTTTACTTGCAGATGGGATGGGAAATGGTGGGTGCCCAACTTGAGACAGGAATTGGGTCCTGCCAGTCTCTGGGGTTGTTTTGGGGAAGTCACGTTGTACCCGTGATGCATTAGTGCCTCCTTGCAGTCTAATGAATAAACGTCTTGAGTTATTGCTGAGAGATCCTTATAGCAGCTGGGGCTTAAACACAAAGTTACAGTGAAGGCTCAGCAAGACCATGAGCTCTCGCTTGGTTTACTGGTGAGTGTCCTGTAAGGGACACCTCCCACTAAACCAGGTTGCTCAAAGCCCCATCCAACCTGGCCTTGAACATCTCCAGGGATGGGGCAGCACTTCTCTCTTTCCCTTTATGTGTCACTGTTTCCCTGTGGTTCTACTCGTCCCACAGCTCATGTCAGCTCTGTCCTTGGCCTTACTCCTTGCATTCTGGTGTCTGCAGCTCCACTTTTCTGATGAAGTATCACCTTGTATAAGCACAGGACACTTGCTATGGGCCGTCTCTTTTCCTCTTTATTCATAGCCTCATGTTGGGATATTCTGGATGAGATCTGCAAATCCTCACCCACAGGTGCAGGAATGATCAGGACAACCCATGTCCTGAGAAGTAAATCTAGAAACTCAGACGGGAGAACAATGGTCTCCTACCTATGTTAGAAAATTGCCACCATCACCATGAAGCAATCCCCACCTAACTCATCTCCTAACCTCACCAGCACCCATCTCCCAGCCCACCCAAACCCAAAGCAACTACAGTTGAGGAGTCTGGTTTCTAGTAGGTGGAAATATACCCCTTGAAACTGCACTAGGTATTGAATGAACACCCACATCCACAGTCACTCATTAAAACTATTGACAAACAAAAGCCCACAGCAATGCATTGAAGAGTGAAAGAATCAAACCAGGAGGTGTGCTCACAGAACAGGTTAAAAGTGCATTTTCCCACTATTCAGAATATTTATTCTGATTGTTTTATTATTGTCTTTCTCCCAACCACCAGGAATAGGTGCGCTGCTCATGGAGGGGAACAGTAACATAATAATACAGCCTCTGAGGTCTCCATTTCCTCAGCCACATGGCTACATTCAACCTGCACATTTTGAGCCCCCTCCTGCCCAAAGAACATGTTTATCCTGGTGCAGTAGTTATGGGATTTCTCAATGTGTGCAGAGAACCACAGGGTGTTTCCTGTGTCCCAGCTTGCAAGGGAGCCAGAAAATCTGTGTTTCTCAATCCGGCAGCTTCAGAAATCACCCCAAATCCCCATGCCAGTCAGAGCTAGAGTCATTCAGACACACTCCATCCCAAAGCTTTGGGAGAAGCACTTCACACTCCCTTTTTATGCATTGCCCTTCATCAAGAGCAGTTCTCCCTTGGGTGTGCCAGAGACATTTTGCTCACCTCACTTGTTGTCACCCATCAGCTTTCCTCTCTCTCCTCGGCTGACTTTTTTTGGGCTGACTCACACCCAGTAGAATCTCTTTGGTTTTCTCAAGAGAATCATAGAATTGTTTAGGTTGGAAAAGACCTTTAAGACAATTGAGTCCAACCATTAAAGACGATGCATGTGGTCTCCAGTGTGAGTACAGAGACCTCCTCTTTCTATTGGAGGTCAGGAGTCCAGGGGTCAAGAGGGATTTAGGCATCTCAAAGGCCACCGTTGCCCATCTGGGGACTAAATCTTGGCCACAGTCAAGTACAGATCCCAGCAAGAGAAGAGAAGAGGGATTATGAAGGAGAAATGCTAATATGCACCAAGGACACAAACCTGCAGTTCTGCCTTTTCATGGCCATAGAGGATGTTGGCTGGATCTGGTACGTCACTCCTTTCTGTATCCCCAAATGATGAGTCCTTGTCCAAATCACATGTAATTTCCCCCAAATGCCAAAGACACATCTACCACAGAGATCCCCACTCAGCAACCAGCTAAACACTGCTTTACCAACTAACTTCATGGGAGGAAAGTCAGGGCTCTAGCAGTATTTCTAGTCCAACTGGGTTTCCCTGGATTATGCATTATTTTCAACAGAAAATAAATCCTTTCACCTGTGAAAATGCTGCAGCGACCATCAGCAGAACTGTTCATTCATGGTAGAAAGGCATATAGGATATTTTAAGTAAGGGGGTGTATGTTTTTCTTCTTTCCTCTTGCTTAATGTGTACCACATACTCTTTCTCTATTTTGGGAGTGCAGGATTATATCCTAATTAAAGGCTGTAAAAGAGCGGTGAATCTGAGAGGCCAGGAGCAGATACATATTATTGCCCCTTTCATAGATCATATGAGCACTGTGGTGACATAATAAATAATCCACCCAAAGTTTTTAAAGGTAAAAACCAGCAAATCATTAATAATGTCTCTGGCACCATATATCAAACTGAAACCTTCCTCTTACATCTGATCCCCAGCTATTCCCAGCTGCCTTTTTGCATCGCTGTGTACATTTCTACCTCCCTTTGCATTGCTCTTTCTTCCTGTCTTCTCTGCTACCATATTTCTGTGCTTTGTCCATCTGCATTTGGTTCTTGCAGTTCACCGAATGGGGCTATGAATAACCCAAGAAAACACACATGGCACTTTTGAAACTCATTTGCTCGGGAGGTTTAAAACTTGCCCAGGCAAGAAAAGACTGGCAGAAACTGTTTTTCAGGGTAAGGAGTGGAACTGGATGATCATATGGTAGTCTCATTTATATCTCCTACATGTGGCTTGTCTACGCTGCTGTCTGTAATGGTGGAGCATTTCACTCTGTGCAATTTTTGTTGTGTTACCACCCTCTCATTTTTTTGCTTTTTATTTAATCCACTTAACCCATCTCACTCTCTCAGTCTGTCTCTCAGTGAGTCCGTTTCTGAAGGGCTGGGATACAATCTGCCATTGCTCTTTACTTGTTCGTGCTTAGTGTGAGGAAGTTCTTCTAGGTTGCTGGGCTTCTTGGGTTATCATAATTAGTATATCTGCATATCACTATTATTAAGCATCATGGACTTGATAATAAGCATTCCTGAAGTGATGCTTTGGTCTGAGTGCCTGGTTGCTCTTCTGTCCCGTGATGTGGGGTTTTATCTCATCTCTTGGTAGGCTTTGAGGGAAGACTGGTCACACAGAGGAGGATAGAATTGCAATCTGCTCACAGAGGAGGACAAAGGAGGAAGATGGAATTGCAAACACGGAGGCAGGGTGGTTTTGTGCTGGATTCCCCCATCTGGAAGGTGCACCACAAGGTGCCAGATCAAAATGGTTCACCTTTTTACTGATGGAGACAACAATGGCAGGGAACTCACCCCAGTGGCAAAACTTCATTTTTGATGCTTGGATATTTATTTATTTTTCTAATAAATCTGGGAGTTACTGCAGTTGTTACACTATTCCTGGTACAATACAATTATCTGTGAGTGCTCTGGGATACACTAGCACAATAAAGGTAAAATTTCTCACTGTGTGAGTGACTTCACTCCATAGTATTTAGGGCAGGATTCATCTCACCTTGCTTTACAAATATCTTCATCTTGGGCACCTGAAGTTAGGACACCTGCAGGTGTCCCCACATGAACTGGCTGTTCAAACACCTGTTATGGACAGCAAGGAATCGTGGCTCAATCAGTTGTCCATACATAGGTGTCTAGTGCCACTTGAGATGCTCTTTGGTATCTGAGCTACCCACAGCTGGCAAATGTGATATAGTCAATGGAGCTTAGATAAATATTCAGATGAGGAATTGTCAATGTTTGCTTTACGCTGAGGTTGGTAGCTCTCCAGGCTCTGCTAAGTGTCCTTTAGCTGTAGTGTCATCTCATTCCCACAGAGGCACCTGTATTTAGATACCCACGATGTAGAACTGAGCCCCATTCACCTGTTCCACATGTCCACAAGCAGGTTGAAGTGCCGTCTGAAACGTCCCAATTAATCCTCTCCAGCTCCCACCTCCTGCTCCAGAGGAGAATGTCTTGCAGAAGTCCTGAGTCCTATCTGTCAGTCCTGTGTGGGTATCTCAGAGACCAAGAGGTGATTCATGGTACTGAAATCAAACCCTTTCTGTATCATGAGAAGGTTTGCTCTGCATCATGTCCATAATGAGGCACCAAATTAAGTCAAACTCATTCATCTCTGATACATGTCATTGCAGATTTGGGGCTGAGCAGGAGCCCAGGCTGGAAGTGAAATGGGGGGTTACTTGGGTTCAAGGCAATGATGAAATGTTTGCAGCTCTCAAAGGAGCTAAACTGCAGGGATTTGTACAGTACTAAGGTGACACACGTCCTTCCAGCTGGTAAGGAAGAAGATTGTTTTGCTCTTTGCTTACTGTGTGCATGTGTGGATGGGTGATTCCAGCATGGTGACAGCATGGGTCTTCAAGAAGGCACGGTCAAGTTTCAGTTCAGCACCAATCAACCTTGCACGTAGCATTCCCCAAACTGGAAGGCAACTTCTTAGCCTTCACATGAGACTTCAGTGACCTTTGTAGTGGACTTTATGACTACCTCACTTTTTCATTGTCACAGGATAATCTGTGACACTGATTACCATGGGACTCTTGAGAATTTGCTGTAGTCATTTCTGTGGCCATCGGAGGGTGCCGTAACTAAATTTGGATAAGGTTCCTGTGTTCAGAAAGATATATAGGATATCAATCCAACTGACTTCTGTGGGACTTAGGCTCCTACATGTGTTTCTGAGTATAGCTGTAGAACTATGTGGCCAGGGAAAGGCTTGTGATTTCAGATACCCACTTTATTTTCAGTGGCAATCCACCACTGATGCTCAGCATGATACTTGGCCCAAAGAAGATCATAAGCTTAAAAATATCGTTTCCACTGGGCTAACACTTAACACATTCTACTTGATGTCTATTCACAGTAACCAGAAAAAGGTGCAGGAACCAAAGCCAGCACTTCTACCACAAAAAAAAAATTGTATCCTGGCTAGTTCTGCTGAGCAAGTTGCTTCTGTGTTAGGGATGAAGTGAATTAATGGGTCCAACTCATAAAAACCCCAGCGTTCTGGTTTCCCTGAGCTGAGCAAGGACTCTGCCTATTCACCTGTCTTAGAATTTCACAGTGCTGCAAACCTTTAGAGTAGTTAATTTCTGAAAGCAAGAGCTATGTGCTCCACCTTATAGTGGAGGCTTTGAAAATCATATAGTGATGTCTATGGGTGTCAAGAATAGTCGCATTGAAATGTTTCCTTAATTTTCTGGATGCCTCATCTTCCTATTGTGGAGAAACTAGCTTCTGTGTTTGAATGCCCAACTGACGTGCTGTCTCCACTGAGAAATGCTGTATTTACCCCTGTTCACAACTAGCTTGGAAGCCATCAACAGGCACATCTTCTTTGGGTAGTAACTGCCTGAAAAATCCCATTTTCTGTTGTGATGAGCAGCCTGCCTTTGTAGTACAATTTGCAGGAGAAAACTTATCATGTCTTCATTGAGTTGGGAAATCCCAGCAAAAAGTCCTGTTACATGTAAACATGCCACTGGTGCCAGCATGATACTGGCTATGATTCAGATGGAAATTGTACCTTTCTCTCTCCTAGCACTGAAACAACCCCAGATAAGACTGATTTCTATAATACTCTTGTCTCCTAATGTCTCTCAGAAAATTTTTTTGTGTTTCTTTAATGTTTTGTAGAGAGGAAAGCTTACCTCCTGGGGTGATACTGTCAGGATGCTACTTGTTTCATAGTCAGGCTAATGGGGTTTTTTACTCTGTCTAGAAAAAGGATTTAAAGATATAAAAAAGCTTCAAGCAGAGATCACATAAATCATCTGTTCCACTTACTCCTAATAGCCAGTCAGTAGGCGGTGAATTTTAATGTCCAAAAAGGTAGTGCCCTTTCTGGAAACTCTTGTACAACCTCAGCAATTTCTTTAGGACAGTTTTCACTCCAGTATTCAAGCTATATTGCAGGTGCAGCCTCAGCCCATCCACTTCTGAATTCAGGGTGGTGTAAGTCAAAGGACACAGTAGAATTTGGCAGGGATAAAGAGGGTCAAAGATTTGGGTGCCTCAATCAATATTTCTCATACTGACTCTTCAGAAGAAGACTTGAAACCTATTGGCCTCACACTGGACACAAACAACACAACTGGCTGAAAACCATTGCTTACATCAAGATTTAAATCTGTGTAGTTGATACTGAAGTAGTGGGTTTTTTTTTTTAAATTATTTTTATGTGTTTACTTGCTTTGGTATGCTGTCATTTATGAGTCCACCTTCTGACCTTGAACTTTATTTCTACACATTTCATTTCTGATCCCCTGAACACTTAGTTTGCAGTCACCTGTCCCTGGAGGCATCAGACGTTCTTTATTCCCATCAGTCCAGTCCTCACAGCATATAAATTTCTCTGTTTCTGGACAAGTTTGGAGCTGCCTAAGTCTCAACAGTGATGATCAGTGAGGAGTTTACTCACATCTAAACCCTGTTGGGATTCATCAGCTGAGCATGTCCATACCTGCTTAGCTTTGGGGACTGATCTGGTGGGTGGATTGAGAAGATGCCAACCTGCTCCTTGCATAGATTGCAGGAGCAGGCAAAAATAACCTCTTGCCTGTTGAGCAGTTAGACCTTCTCTCCTAACTTGCAGGAGGCTCTTCTTCAAATAAATCCATATGGAGATGGAGCCTACTTTTCCCATGTTATAGGAAAGGGCACTAATCCATAGGGGCGCTCATACTCCTCACAGTTTCTCTTCCATAAAACCACCCAACGGCGTATAGCAGTGATTGCAAAGGTCAGCACTAAGTGCATCGCCCTGGAAGACCGTGTTCTCCCTGTTGCTATGTTATGCAAAACCAAACAGCTTCCAGATGGGATATCTTGAGACCAATCAAGATTTTATTTCCCTACTAATGCTCCTGAGTGAAAGACACTGGTGGGACTTGAGAAGGCATTTCCGTGTCAATTTTTGCTGACTGTGTGTGGCGTAGCCTGCTCTGAGAACACTGACCAGATCAAAGCCAGTGAGTATGATGAGTGGAGAACTACCAGCTTGTAGACACTGTGTTTCCCAGTGTGGCCAGGGTTTGGGTGACTGTGCATGATCAATAGCAGGACAGGTACCTGCAGAGTTAGCTAGACAGCTGGAAGTGTTAAGGAAAGAGCTGTGGTTTAAGCGCCATCCCTAAACGTCTTTGGCTGAGAAGGTAGTGTGGCCCTTTCAAAGTTCCTCTACAATTTTGTACAACCCATGCTAGAGGAAATACAATCCATCCATCCTCTCTCTATGGATGATCCACATAAAACATGAAGAAGCTGTTATGAAACCCGGGTCATGGAGTTGTCACTTAAGGTCCTGAGGGTCAAGACACTGTAAAATGTCTTCCCATCTTAGCAGCATCTGCAGATGTAATTAGCATACACCTGAATTCTAATTCCTGATTATTAATGACACTAATCCAAATCAGTTCTTTTCATTTTCCACAGGTCAATCTGCTCCGACACAGCAAAAATCAAGGGCAGAATTATCTGAACCACGCCTGATTTGGAAAAGGGACTCTAAAACACCTGTACTTGCTCGTGTTTCCAGAACCTTGTTTAGGGATGGACTCTCTCTTCCTCCTCTTTCCCCCAGTGGTCATGGGATATAGGATCTCCCAGCTCCTCTTGGTGCCCTCCCTGCTGTCCTGGCAGGGAATAGTCCTAAACCTAAGAGTGACGTTGGGTTCCTGTAATCCTGCTGGGAAAGGGACAGTCGCTGCCAGGATCACCAGACAGGAAGAGATAGGGAGGAGGAACAGGAAAGTGAGGGAAAGGAGGGCAGAGTGGTTCAGCTTTTTCCCATCTTCTGTCCTTCCTCCTCCGGCAGCAGCGTTCCCACACGTGGTGTGACTCTCGGGTGCGGCCAGAGATGCACAATCCTCTTTCCTTGCTCAAGGGATGTCACAGGAAGGTGAAACTTGATGAGATTAGATGAGGTACTTCGCTGCAACTGCCTGGCACCTCCAAAAGACATCTGATGTAACCAAATCCTTGCAGTTCAGCGTAGGTAACAGCCGTGGAAGATAATAAAGATCTCACAGAGTGGGTGCATTTCCCTCCCCACATTCTTCTTTCCCCCAGCACACATTGCTGTTGTGGACTGATTTTGCCAGGAATTGCTGTCATCACTAGCTTGGTCTCATCCCTGTAGTTCCCATATTTATTAAATATATCACCCAGGCTGTGGCTCAGAAAACAAAGTTCCTCCATGAGTCGCTTCCAAGATGGACTTGTCTTCTTGGGATGGGATTCTCTGATGTGCGATATGGTGCCAAGTCTGAATAAGGCTTTCCTCACCTCTGGGGCAAGCCTTATGACTCTGCCCCAATGAAAACCTTAGTATCTTGCTTTTACTCTCTAGATTTCTTAGGAAGCCAAGGAAAGCACAGCATGTTAGGACTGATGGGTATCTGCTTTCAAGGTCAGGTTTGGGGCAAGGTGGGAGACTGGGGAAGAGATAAAGGTTTCTGCCATTAAATATAATCTGTGCTTTTCAGAAACACAGGGATGCTTTTACTGACAGAAAAACTCTTTTTCTTCAAATGTAGATTTTAATGTGGAAACTCTGTTATCTTGTCTGCTCCACCATCTCACTGGCTTTGAGGTTTAGTAACTCAAACCAGCCTTGCATGTCTAATGCCTCTATAAAGAGGAGAGGACACTCCCCAGTACACACCGTGGTTGGTGCATGGGGTCAATGACCATCATGGACATCGTGGGCATCATGGACAAAGTGAGACAGTAGCCAGGGTGTGTGCCTTTCCCTGGGACACCTTGGTGCCTGGAGCCCTGCATGGGGCTGTGACTGCTCTCCGTGATGCCTGACGTAGATGTTTGGTGAATCACGAGTCTGACACGTGGAGGCATGGCGAGGGACAGACTGCAGCAGAGGACAGACAGACAAGCAAGAGTCAGACCTGGCTGCATCTCTTTCCTGTTCCTGAAGGCAAACTCTTTAAGGGCAAGTCCTACTGCCCAGTGATGCTCTCAAGATCAGGGGTTGGTCCCTTTCATCTCAGTAAAGTTCTTGCTCTGGATAACCTGGGCAAAAATCGATGCAGAAGAACAATAAAGAAATGTGGATGTTTAGCAACCAGCAAATTTTTCTTTGAATGTTTTAACGTACAACAAAGAGATTTTTTTGTGTATTCCAGAGACTAACCCATGTCATTCATGAAACTTAACATGGAATTAGCCTTGAGTGGTTGAGGTTGCTGTCGCGGTGCACTGCTTCACGCTAGCACTGCAGCGAGGAGATGATGTTTTTTGAGTCTGGGTCCGAGAGCTGTGAGTCTTCTCTGTACCTTGGCACAAGAGAGCAGGAGTGCCAGAACAGAAGCCAAACTAGCCAATGTCCTGAGGCAGTCCTGCCACCTGGGACCAGGGAGAACTCCCAGGTTGGGGACCGGTGAAGGGGGAGGGTCTCTGTGCTGTAGCAGACTAATTAGGCACCACAGCAAAGCATTTCCATCCGCTTAGGAAGCACTGTCCTGACCTTGCTCCTACGCCTACTCCCTCTCTGTCACAGGGCTGAAAGAGCCTCGCTCAGCTCTTTTGAAACTGGAAAAGGAGCCCAAGCATCATCCTTTATGCAAGAGCTGAGAGGTTAATACGTGTCACTTTTGTTGGCCGGGACTTTGCAAGAGGCTAAGGAGGAGCCAGCCCTTTTTACTGAGGAAAAAGAAGCCTGCCACAGCCTGCCCTTTCAACCCTCACGGTTCAACCCCACTTTCACGCCACGGGGCTTAGAATAAATAAATCCTTCTCGGAGCAGGGCTGTGCCCACTCAGCTGCAGCAAACTAAAATGCAATTCCTTGCAATGCAGCACAAACTCTGCAGGCTGCTCTTAGGTGCGGGGTTTTCCTGTGGATTGCAGGGATAAGCAAGCATCAAGCTCCTGAAATTAGAAAGGTCAGCGGGGGTGCTTCCTGTCAGAGCTGGACAAACCCCTAGTGCTCGGCTCAGAGGGCACGGAGTTAAAATTAGAAGCGGCTGCAGGGTTACAGAGATTGCTCCTTCAGCCTGATGCGGTGATGGGGTCTGTGTCTTAAGGGACAGGAGAAAATAAACATCTCCAGCCTGAAAAATGCCTTGCCTTTGGTATCAGACATAAGGTTTGGGATGTCAGGAATCTCTCCCTAAATAATCCCTCTCTTTCTCTGACATATAGAGGACGTGTATACACCTAGCTATCCACACCAAAATAACAGGGACTGAAATAATTAGGGAATGTCCAGTTTCCCGAAAGGCTACCTTGGGTGGACACAGCTCGGGAGGTGTCAAGGTGTCTGGCATTTTTCTGGGGCATAAAAGCCTGGATAATTCACCGTTCAGAAGCCCAGAACCTGAGCCTTCTTCTCTGACGAGTACGTCCTGCATCTCTTCCTGACTCTGGGAATATTTGTTCACCAAAGTGGGACAGCACCAATGGAAGAGATGGAGAGAGATTCCGCAGTCCCAGATAGCCTGTGTTTGTTGAAGACCTTATATACCTTTCCCCAGCTGTGTGTCTTCTTTGTACTCAAGGTATCTAACTTGGAGAAGGACAAATTTCAGGGACAGGCTACTGCCAAGGATGTGATGTGTGGCCATATGAAACACCCACTGCAACAGTTGAAAATGTTGTTGTCTAGTCCTTATCCCATATCCGGACAACAGCCCTCTCCTCCTGCATCCAAGAGGATGTACCTCTCTGGCAGAGTAATAGGACTGGTGGACTTACCCCAGGGTCGCTCTTGCTGCAGGAAAGCAGTGATGCAATTTTGGAGTAAAACAGTGTGATTCTGAATGATTTTGGGGATTGATGTGTGCATGGATTTGAGTTTTCCCATCCTGTTCCTAACCCTGCTTTAGGAGGAGCACTTGTTCCTGCCACTTGCCAAGGAGCCACCAAGCCCTGCAGTGCAAGTTCTTTATCTTCCTATTAAAGAAAACAGGGAGATTGCAGGGCATATACACAGCCAGCTTGGAAACTGTCCCTGCCCTGCAGAACAAAGTCTACTGGAAATAACAACAAATGACTTCTTCCTGTAAGGCAGCTGGGATTTCAAGTGGCCAGAGCTCAATATGGTGCTAGGTCAGCAAAGACCCACCAGGAAAGGGAGATTATTGCTCTCCATTAGTGAGAGGAGTGTCTGCTTGCACACATCTGTGAAGACCTCGGCTTTAGAAAGCACATTTCTTTTATTTCAGTGGTTTACACTTTCATTTTCACCATGCTCTTCATCATCTTTCACCGAATATTTCCTATTTAAAAAAAACAAACAAACAAACAAACCCAACATACGTCAAGAAACAATTTGTCTGGCTGGTAAAAAAACAAACCAAACAACAGGACAACACAAACCTCACACCCAAAAGACAAACAGAGATGCACAGCAAAAAAACATGCCGTGGAGCTCTGCAGGGCCAAGGAGGCCGTACAGCTGTGCGAGTCTCTCATTGCCTCTCCTTCCCTCCTCCTGGGCTCTGCTGAAAGACAGCGGCTGTAATCCCCTCCAGGTGGTGACAAGCACTATCTCTCCAGCTGGTATAAACGTGACAAGCTCCGGAGCTGGCTGGTAACGTGTGTTCCCGGGCTGTAAGAGGGAGAGGGGAACTGCAAGACGGAACACGCGCGTGAGTCATACCAGCCAAGGGGAAATGTAAACTTTGGAAGCAGTGCAAACGTGAGGGATGTAGTTGTGAGGGATCCTTTTCAGCCGCCTGCTTCGTTCACGGACACTCCGGGCGATCCTGGGAGAGACTGATGGAGGAAAGAATCATAGAGTTGTAGAATCGTCTAGATTGGAAGGAATCTTTAAGATTGAGTCCAACCATTGACCTAACACTGCCAAGTCAACCACTAAACCACGTCCCTCAGCACCACATCTACATGCCTTTTAAATACCTCCAGGGATGGCGACTCCACCACTTCCCGGGCAGCTTCTTCCAAGGCTTGACAACCCTTTTGGGGAAGAAATTTTTCCCAATATCCATCCTAAACCTCCCCTGGCACAAACTGAGACCATTTCCCCTTGTCCCATCGCCTGTTCCTTGGGAGAAGAGACCGACCCCCCTGGCTACACCCTCCTTTCAGGGAGTTGTAGAGAGTGAGAAGGTCTCCCCTCAGCCTCCTTTTCTCCAGGCTGAACACCCCCAGCTCTCTCAGCCTCTCCTCACAAGACTTGTGCTCCAGACCCCTCAACAGCTCCATCGCCCTTCTCTGGACCCGCTCCAGCACATCAATGTCTTTCCTGTTGTGAGGAAATACCTTCTTCAGCAACATCTGTCTGCTGGATCAACACTGCAACCACTCTCCAGCCCCTCAGAATGGGGCTTTTTGCAAGCAGTCTGTATGGGTGCAGGGTCCTCACTGCCCTGATGAGGACAGGCACATGCATGAGTCACTGCCCAAACACAGAAGGTGACACAGGCAGACATGAGTGGGGACAGGTCTCTTGGTGGGGAATGCCAGTGATTTCAGTTCTCATAGCTTGATGATTGCATTTTTGTGTTTTATTTGCTTTCTTTCTCCTTGCTGGTGCTGCAAGTGGGGAACTTACCTACTCATCACAGTGTTGATGTTGACTATGCACAAATGGCTTTAAAGTGAGTGAAGTCAACAGCTGGAAGAGAAGTCCTGGGAAATGTTTGCCCCTCCACTAACCCATTAAGTTCCAGCAGTGGTTTTTAGCAACAGCAGAGAAGGGTGACCTTGGAGCCAACAAAACTTCCATGGGATGACTGGCATGAGCTGTTGCCTGGCAGTCTGCAAGTCACCATGGTAAACATTGTATGATGCTTTTGGGTGGCTACGCTGGGATCAGCTCTTCCTACATGAGACATCTTCATCTGAGCAACTTGTCTGGAGTCCCAGCGCACTCAGCAGAGAGAAACAGGCCTGCTGAGCATGCAATTCATGTTCTCCTAATGCACTTGTCTACAGCAGGTGAATCATATTCTTCTTTGCCTCCTTCTCCCCACTGTCCCCTTCCCTCAATGTCCCTAGGCTGGGTTTTGAACCAAGAAGCCTGATGGTATCTGGCCAACTTCCAAGTTGCAAAGGTAGTTCACAGCTTGAATTCAAATGTTTGTTCAAAGTTCCTGGGCTAGAATGCTACAGTCCATGGGCTTCACCCTTCAAGGTGACAGTCTTGTATTGCACTCTGAATAATTGCTGGGGGACCTTGTCTCTTCCCGTTGCTTGGAGACCCCAGGACAAAACATCTGATGTACGTGCCTGGAGTTAGTAGTATGAATCCAGTCCAGCAGTAACTTTCTCCTTGGTGCCTTTCCCTTAGTTATAAAATAATGGATGTAAGTGCATTTCTGACATTTCTCACCCTGGACACCTTATAGAGTGTTTTGGAATTGGCTTGTGGAAAAGTTTGATACAAAGTCAGAATACTGATGTCATGGGACATCACTACAGACGGGGAAAATTTCCCTGCAGCAGCGCTGTTTCTTTCTGACCCAGACAGTGAATGCCAGAGGGTGCTGTCTTTAACCATGAGCATAGGTCTAGACACGGAGGACTCAGTAGGACTATCAAGTCTGTTGTGGATGGTGGCTTCTTGAAGGCATTTGCAATCAAATCCAGCCCATACAAGCAATGTTCACTTAGGTGCAAAGGCCAGCACTGAGCTCATGCACAACAGTTTCTGCTTCAACCTTCAAATAGCACTTTCAAGTGAGCTCTAATGGTGCAGAAGCTACAGGACTGGTCCCTGGAGCAGATATGGTGTTCATCATGTATTCTAGATATAGGAATTAACCTGTTAGCGCAATACTGAGGTACTATAAAATGTGTAAGTATTGCTGTGTCAGAGGAGAACGTTTTCTTTTTCCTGTACTTCAAAGCCAAACGAGTTTTAACATTTTGTTTTAACCTTGCATTTCAGTTTCTTGAGGTAGGATTTGTTTACACAGATTTAGGGGTGGATTCTATGATTCAGGTTTTTTATATCCATGACTAATGCAGTTTAAGATGCCCCGGAGCAGCTCTGACATTTACAAGGAGCTTGTGATATGACTCTGAAGTTACAGGAGATCTGCACCCTGTCAGACCAACACTGGGACGTGATACTGGATTTTCTTCGTCTTCTCAACTGGCACTAAACTTCTGTGTTTAAACAACTACATAGATCTTAAGCTGTTTGAAAGCTAGTAATTTTAGGTCATTGAACTGAGACTATGAGATGGGCCAAGATACCAGACTTTGAGACAGGTTCAGGGTTCAACTGAGTTGCATCTAGGGAGAGATGTAGTCCCACCTGAAATGTCTTAGGAAACCCAAGACATCCACATGAGACTAGCAGATGGGGTTGCCCTTCTTTTTGGGAAGGCCCAGATCTTTCTTCTGTGTCTTGAGGATGGTGCAGTTCTCTTGGACTCCCTGGAGGCTCTCAGATGACATTGAGGGCAGCTCAACTGAGATCTATCTCTCCACTGACTACTCCACATAGACCCCTATTTTTCAGACACCTAGAATTAAGTATGCATGTCTGGAGATGAACCCAGTTCTTAACTTGAGTGAAATCTTATCTCTGGAAATCAATTGACTGTCTATGAGTTTAAGAAATTAATTCTTAAAATAATAACAATATTAATTACTTGATTTTGAATATTGATTATTTCAACCTGTCTGCATGCACCGTCAGAAACCTGGCACAATACTAGACACATACTTTTTCACCATACAATTTAAGGCATTTTGTTTTTACCCTCTTAGTTTTTTGCTGTTTTACTCTCCCTGCAAATAATTGATAAAATGGACTGTTTCCCATAGAGGTATACACATGTCTGCAGCTGAGGCATGGTCAAACTTCTCCTGGCATTAGTTGTGTATCTATTCATAAATTTATATGGTGCCACAGTGGAAAAATATGTATATATTCTGATGGAAAATAATTGTAAAGGAAGTTTGCAGTTCTATCATGATTTGTAAAATCCAAGATTTCCAGTAAATACTTGAACCTCTTCCAATTGTTTGCTGGAGCACAAACGCCCAAGTCTTTTTCATGTCAAAGGTAAAATTAGTTAAATATTACTGGTTGTCTGCAAGGGTGAGGCACTGAGCAGCTGCAAATCCAATTAGCTTTGGAACAGGGCCTCGTACCACATTGCCTGAGGGATCCCAGATGATTGTAAAGTGCTTAGATACCACCATTGGCATAGCAAAGGTGATTACAAGGAAGTGTAATCATCTCTAATTTGGTCAATATTGCACTCAACCACTTCTCAGATACCTGGCAGGCGAATTATCTCTTTGTTATCTACTCTTACATCACTACGTACTACGGTGATGGGCAAAGTACAAACAGATTGGTGGTCTGGAAGAGGAGAGATCTACTGGAATAACCTTTCTGGATGTGGAGGATTTCCAGTGAAGTGAGGAATGATCTCAACCTCTACTAAAGAAAAATAGAGACAGTGGGGAAAGACTTTGATATCTCAGACCCCTTTTCTGGGTACAGAGAAGGTAGGGTAGAATTAGGGTAGGGGGAAAATGAATGTGCATCTCTGTGGGCTCTGACCAGACTTTGGCAATGAATCCAGATTTTGTCACGTTTCTGTGCATTGGCAATCCTTCCAGGACAATGGCATGCAACAGACGAAAGGCATCCTGAAGTCACTCAGAGATGATGCCCAGCAGAGCCACAGATCACTCAAGCAGCAAACACAACAGCATGGCTTAAAGAACGGGAACAAGAAGCTATCACAAACAAAATGGCCTTCCCTTTCCCAAAACCACTTTTCTATTGAAACCACTAAATCTTAATGAGTTTACTAGCCCTCTAGAAATGAGGGCAGGTAATTGCAACATTACTCACAGGATTCGAGACCAAGTTTACCACATTTAACTCAGAGGAAAAGCCAATTATGATGGCTCAACTCACTGGAGATACTGTAATATGTAATGAAAATATACTTTTAAAAAAGAAAGAAAGAAATAAAGAAAAAAAGCAGTTTTTGATAAGCAGTTCTAGAAGTCCAGGTCATCCTGGTCAATCTCATCAGAGTCTTCTTTCTTTTTAGAATCCTGAACTTCCTCAGTATGTTCACCCTCCTTTGGATCTGCACCTTCAGCATCTGCCTGATCTTCATCTCCCAAAGGATCAGTGCATGAAGATGCTTTGTCCTCTTCTTCTTCCTCACTGTCAGGATACATCTGTGAGGGTTTGCTGCTATCACCACTTTGAACCTCTCCGTTGGAGTGGTTGTTCACGGGACTGTTGTCATTTTTGCATTCCTCTTCATCTTCGTCTTCAGACCCCTTCTGGGATTGCTGTGAGAAGTTTCCCACAGAAGAATAACAAGAAAAGGCGGCTGCTTTGTTCAGAGCGTCTAGCCTTTTGCTGTTTTTATGGCCTTTGGCCTTTGAGGCTTTCTCAGAAACCTTAGTGTTGCTTTTGACTTCATGTTTTTCATGTGCCTTGTCAGGGTCATCACTGGTAGGTTCCTCATCACCCTCATCATATTTGTCACCTCCCTCACTGTTGTTTTCTTCCTCAGCCGAATGTGCCTCAACTTCTGACTCCGGATTTGCATCTTCCACTGGCACAGCTTCATCCTGCTCAGTTGCTTCACTTCCTTCTGCAGCATCTCCTTCAGGATTGTTGTCAGTTCCAGCATCTCCTCTGCATTCAGATATCTCTTCCTCATCATCAGCCCCAATGTCCTCATTCTCTGGCTCCTCTGCTTCTTCAGCTTCATTGTCAACTTCATCTTCAGCTTTGGACTTCTCATCAGCTTCCTGCTCTTCATTTTGGGTTTCTTCTTCTTGTTCTTCCTCTTCCTCATTTGCTTCCTCCTCCTCTTTCTTTGTTTCTTCCTCATCTTTTGATCCATCTTTTTCCTCTTTTTCTTCTTCCTCCTCCTCTTTTGGGTTTTCCTCCTCTTCTTGCACTTCTTCCTCTTCCTCTTTTGTTTCTTCTTCATCTTCTTTTGTTTCTTCTTCATCTTCCTTTGTTAATTCTTCCTCTCCTTGCACTTCTTCCTCCTCCTCTTTTGTTTCTTCTTCATCTTCTTTTGCTTCCTCATCTTCCTTTGTTAATTCTTCCTCTCCTTGCACTTCTTCCTCCTCCTCTTTTGTTTCTTCTTCATCTTCTTTTGCTTCCTCATCTTCCTTTGTTAATTCTTCCTCTCCTTGCACTTCTTCCTCCTCCTCTTTTGTTTCTTCTTCATCTTCTTTTGCTTCCTCATCTTCCTTTGTTAATTCTTCCTCTCCTTGCACTTCTTCCTCCTCCTCTTTTGTTTCTTCTTCATCTTCTTTTGCTTCCTCATCTTCCTTTGTTAATTCTTCCTCTCCTTGCACTTCTTCCTCCTCCTCTTTTGTTTCTTCTTCATCTTCTTTTGCTTCCTCATCTTCCTTTGTTAATTCTTCCTCTCCTTGCACTTCTTCCTCCTCCTCTTTTGTTTCTTCTTCATCTTCTTTTGCTTCCTCATNTCTCTTCCTCCTCTTTTATTTCCTCTTCCTCTTTTGTTTCTTCTCCTGATTCCTCTTTTACTTCCTCATCTTCTTTCTCTTGTGTTTCTCCATCTGCATCCTCTTTTTTTTCCTCTTCTTCTTCCTCCTTCATAATTTCTTCTTCCTCTTTCTCTTCTTCCTCCTCTTTTGCATCCTCTGCTTCTTCTCTCTCTTTCATTTCTTTCCCTGCTTCTTCTGCTTCTTCCTTTTCTTCTTCATCTTTAGCCTCATCCTCCATCTCACAGTTTTGACTCTCTGATATTTCAGGTCCTTCTCCATCTTCATTCAACATTGAGCTGCCAACTTCATTTAATTCTGGCTCCTTTTCTTCATTGCCCTCTGCTTCCATTTCCCTTGGCTGAACCTCACCCTCATTATTCTCCTCATTTAGATTGCCATTTTCTGTGGCTCCCTCCACAGAACTTCTAGGAAATGTTTTGATGTCCTGAGCTGCTTCTGAGATGCAGACTTCCTCATCATTTTTCTTCAGCCTCAGGATTTGCTGTAAATCAAATGCTTTCGTGACTGGAGCATTGACGGCCACCACCAGGTTTCTTGAAGGCTTGGAAGCCAATTTTTTCCTCACACAAGAGTCACATGGGCAGTATTCCTCCTCACTAGTCTGTTTACTAATACTGGCCTCAAAAGCTGCACTGAATGCTGTATCTTCATCTACATCAAATGATAAGTCTGATGTGTCCTCTACCCTACTCTGGGTTCCATTCTTGTCACTGAAGAGTGACTTTTTATGCATAGTCTGCAATCGCCGTCTCCTCTGCTCAGTTTGGAGTGTTGACTCACGCTTGAGTGGTTCATCCGGAGGTCTCGGTGTCTTCTTCCCTGCTCTGCTTTTGATCTTCCTCAGCTCCTTCTCTATGCTTTTTTGTATCCTTTTGCTCACTTCCTCCTTCAGTTCCAGTATCATTTCATCCATCTGCTGGTTGTTCTCCAGGTTCCACCTGACTTTTAATTCGTTCATGGCACTGACATAGTGAGCCATGAACTCCTTCTCGATTTTCTTGAGCAGCCTCAGGACCCAGATTGGGTCTGGATCCACTGAATTTTGTAGGACAAGGGATGTGCCCACACTTGTGGCCTTGCTGACACTGGTCTTTGGGTCATTTGCAGACACTTTCTCAAGTTGTTCTTCCAGATCAGCTTTCAGTTCTGCCCCACAATCAGCAACATTGACATTTGCATTGTTGGTAGTGGCTAGCTGATCAGCTTCCTCTTCAAGAATTTCTTTTGGTAGTTCATCATTTACAGCTTCAACATCTTCTTGTTCTCCATTCTCAGCTAATTTGCTGGTTTCTTCATTTCCATTTTCTCCATTTTCATTTTCTCCATTCTCATTTTCTCCCCCTTCCTCCTGAGCATTTTCATGGTTACTGCACTGATCCTCCTTATTCTCTTCTGCCTCCTGAGTTAGAGATTCCTCTCTAGTAGGCTGTGCTTCTTCCTCACCTTTTGATTTTGAGCAGGCTGTTGAAGGTCGGGATGACTGCACTTCCTCTTTACTTTGTTCCTCAACCTCAGTCAGTTCAGTGCCAGCCTCCACATTTTCCACTTGTCCAGCTGACTTGAATTCAACCATTTTCTGTGCCGTTAATGTGCAGTCCCTGGCAGCAGCTGTAGTCTCTTCTCCTGAGCCACCAGAACCACTGCTAACATCAACTCCAGAGGAGGACATGGGAGTGAAGTCATAATCTACAGATTTTGGGACTTTAAAGCCAGAGGCTGTCTTTACTGGCTCACTTGCCTCTTGACCTGAACTTGGACCACTTTTTTCAGCTGTGCATCCAAACCACAGGGCTTGAAAAATATTTAGCAGCTCCATATACCTTGGCTTGTTCAAATGTTTTGATTTATCTGATGGATCTTCTGACTCTTCATCAAGGAGCTGGAGACTGGCAAGACAAGTAATCAAAATGTTGGCAGAGTTACTCAGTTTTCTCCCCATGGTGGGGGACACTTCAGGCAAACTGTTTGATCGATCAAATTTCGTTTCATTTTTTGAACTGAGCAAGGCCTTCATGATTTGGACGGAAGTCTGGACAGATGTTGGCAGATCTCTTCTGTTGTTATTTTGGCTGGATGTAACTGACTGGCTGCATTCTGCTTGGTCGGCCTTGGCAGCTTCAGGCACAACCTCAGAGATTTTTTCCTGATTTACGCATTCTTCAACCTCTTCATTAATTGCAGTGTCTTCTTCTGTCTCTTTTCCCACTTCATCCTTTGCCTCATTTTCAGCCTCCTCCACATTCTTCTTCTCAGCTCTTTCATCCTCTGAGATTTCCTCAGTGTTTGTACAGTATGATACCTCAGTGGTTGCCTCTATACATTCCTCTTCTGCACCATCCTCCATTTCATATTTCATAAGCAATGATTCCGAAGGGATTTTACTTAGCCATTCTTGCACAACTTCTTCTGGAGATGTATTTGGTAGAATAGATGGCATTAAGTCACTCCCTTCCTCCTGCTTGTCCATGCCCTCTAACTCTTCATCCACTTTTCTGTTGTAAGAGTCATCAATCTCTTTATTCTTCTGATCGTTTACTTCAGTTGCAGCTGATTTAGACCCATAGGAAGTTGCTTTGGAGGAATCTATAATTTCTTTCTGCTCTTTTCCTGCAGCCACTACTGATTCAGTACCTATGCTGCTAACGGAGGAATTCTTCAGCATGGTTGACCGTATTTTTTTGCTGTTTGGCTTCCCTTTTGGTGGGGCAGGGCAATGCAAACTACATACTGACAAAGTCTCAGACAATGAAGCTCGGCTGGAGTTTGACATCTTCACACGAAGATGTCTAGTTTTTACCTGCCTTGATTTTGAAGATTGAGACACGTTTGATTGTGAACACCTATCATCACTTTCCTGGGATATCTGTGTCAACATGCATTTATCTTTTTCTTCTGACTTTGAAGAGACTCTTGAAGAGACACTTTCAGGATTTCCATTCCTAATCCCAGTCTCAGCTGAGAGGTCACCTTTTGAACATACACTCTCACTCATACTTCCAAGTCTTGAAGAAGCCATCTCTGAATTCATCTTGGAATGACCCTCTCCAGCTTTTTGATTAGGACTTGAAACACTTGAGCAGAGGGATGATGGCCTGCTGTTTTCTTCTCTATGGCTTCTCTTCTTCGAGCCTTTTGAGGATTCACTGTAGCCATTGGTGGTACTTTTCAAGCTTTTCTCCTCAGTAACACCTGCAATTGCCTCTGCTTCACTAGTAGATGAAATGTTTGAGTGAAAAGATCCTGAGTTATGAGACATGGGGTCTCCGATAGATTTTTTCTTGATTTCACATGAGCTTTTGGAGTAATTAGATGCCCTGCTGCATGATCTCAGGTCATCTGCATGTAGGGAATTCTTCTTTTTATTCAGCGTGGACTCAAGTGAAGACACAGACATTTCAGACTGTGCATCCATATGAATATGGCTGTGTTTGCTCTTTTTGGATCCTCTGGAAGAGCAAGAGGCATTGCACTGAATGATCTCATCACTGTCACTTCTCTTGCTGTTCCTGTCACTAGCTCTGGAATGGGGGGTTCCTTGTGTAGAGCATCGTTCACCTTCACTGCTCTCATCTCTTATTGGTTGGCTGGGCTTTGTTTTTGCTGAAACTGAGCTGATTTCACTGATCTCATTTTCTTCTTGTTCTGCTTCAAGCTCTTCAGCCTCTTTCTTAGGGCAGGACTCACTGGAGAAGGAAGAGACCACTGCATTTTCATCAGAGTGGTTGTCCTGTTCACTCTTTGCTCTTGGTGTAGCACAGTTACTAGACTTGCTGTACACACTGTTGGCAGGAGTAGAGCACCTAGTGTTATCTTCGTGATTTGCCTTCTGAAGGCTGGATGAGGATATGCTCCTACCCACGCTACTTGTTTCCTCACATATGTTCTTGCTCTGTCTGGACTGCAGAGATGACCTTGACATGACACTCCCAACTCTGCTGCTCTCAACCTCTTCCACGTCATCCTTTAAGCACTTCACAGAGGAAACTTCACAACAGTTTTCATCTTCATTTTGTGAATTGCTTTTGGCTGCTTCATGGTCTTCAGGGGCATCTTGAGTATCCAGGTTGTTTTCACAGCTTGAATGTGACATTAAGCCCAAGGATGAAGGTCTCTGACTATTGCTTGTGCTTGTCCGAGTGTATTCTTGCTGGTCTTCTCCATTGGAAGCACCTGTAGACAAATCACTTCGACACCTACACTTTTTAATAGATCGATATGCCACTCTGTTCTGTATAGTTTCTGAGTAGGATGAGGACTCTTGCACAATGTGCTCAGAGAATTCCTCACTGGATGTGGTGTGGAGGCTATCCACGGAAGCCATTTTTTTGTGGACTACTCTCCTCCGGGAAGATGTGCTGGAGCATGACGACCGTGTGTGCCAGGTGCTTCGTACGCTGGGCTCTTCCCTCTGGGATGTGTGCATGGGATTTTTCCAAATGTCATAGTCCTGGTGTTTCTTGCCACAGCTATGGCAATGAGCCTCATCACATTCTGATTCCTCAAGTTTTGACATGTAAGAATCAATATCACAGGGATATAATGATTCATCTGCCTCTGAGCTGGCTTCTGGGTTCATTTTCTGAATGGGGTCTACTCCACTGTCCTCAACACCTGACTCTTCACAAGGCATCTGGTTCATCAGATTGGACTTCTTGATCTGGGTGGACCATTGCAAAGTCTCATCGTTTAGCAAGCGGAAGCGAACTTTCATCTCAACAGACAGGCTGCCATCCTTGTTCACATGCACCCGTTTTTCTATGTCATCATTGACCAAGGAATGGACCAGGTCCCCAGGTTTTGGATGTGAGCAACTGTTGGAGAAAGGTGCGCCATTATCCGGTGAGGCAGCAAGACCATTAGGATATGACTTTTCTGATGATAACGAAAATCTCATCGACCTATTGCTTGATGATGACCGTGGATGAATAACACTTTTTTTGGCTTTCAGTCCAAAGTTCACTGGAGTTTGAAAAAGGCAAAGAAAAGAAAGATGGAGAGAAATGTTAACTCATACAAAGATGACACAAAATATATAGATCAAACCTTCAAACTAGTGACATCATTCTGCTAAAGCTCAGCCTATGGCCTGTGCTTGTTCACATAATTTGAAAACTTGGCTTTGACTAAGTAATGATAGTAAGTGTTACGTTTTAAATGAATAGTCTATATTAAGATCTTCTATACATTAGCTTTATTGCTTTTATAAATCTAAACTGAAACAGAAACATTTTTTTTGTTGTATTATGTGCATGTCAGGAAGAAAAGAATATACATACAAAGCAATTTTTTCTCAAAGTTTCTGTATTTTATCACATTGCAAATATCCTTTTATTTAACTGCTCAAGTTTTTATCCTTCTTACTTAGTCAGGGAAAAATACACAGAGAAGTGACCCTCTTCCTCTAACTAAAGGTCAAGTATCACGCATTTATTGGGCATCAACCACTTCTCCACTCATGCCAGAAAAAACAAGTGTAGACCAGAGCAGCGCTCAGTCCCTGCAGGGTTGTGCCACCATGAATAATTATAATACTTATTAAAATGTAAAGAACAAATCGGAAAGGAATTGTAAACTGGTGATTGATAGTTGCAAAGAGAAACAGTGGTAGTTCTAGAGGAAATCAGTGATAGTAGGGACTTTTAAGAATTGCAATCCTAAGCACATCTCTATGGCCCAGTGCAGTGATCTACATAGATTTATTGAGGTCCCAGACCCTCATTTCAAGCAGAGTACATTGCTATCATTCTGTCTTGCAAGATATAAATCTATTTTGTTTCCAATACATATGTTTGCTTAAAGCTTACTTTTATACACTGAGACAACCACATGCCTCTGCAGGCATGGGGATATGCAGCTGAACGGAGGGCGTTCTAGAGAGGGGGAGCTGAACAGGGAGCACACCAACCAAGATCAGTAACACATGAAATAGCTTCTGTGTGGTTAGATATGCATTTGAACTGACACATTCTCTCAGCTTCTTGATGGACAAAGAGCTTCAGTTTATTCCCACTGCTCCCTCCCACATTTTGTGTCTCAAGCAGTGAGTGTGGGATGCCTCTGTCCTTAAGTTTCTACAATTAATTGTCAACATGTGAGTGAATCTTTCCTGGCTCCTGGTTTTGACAAGGGAGAGAAACAGGTGCACCTCCAGAGAACACTTCATTTCATCCTAATCCAAATCCCTAATGTAGATGAGATTAATTACTCCCTGGAAACAGGAGGTTTCTCTTCATAGGCTACCAAAGGCGGCTGGCTTAATTACCTAAAACCTTAGATAACTCATGATGAAGTGCCTAAGAAATATCATTCGGAATAACCCATAGCATACTCCTTCCTGAACACAACCTTTCCATAAAAACAAGCTTTGTTCCCAAAGGGCTACACTGCAGCTGTAACCTGCAGAAGAAACTGAGTCTCCTGCTGACAAAAATAGGGCATCGTCTGAAGCAGGCAAAAGCAGAAGTGCCAGCATTGTAACAGACAGACAAGGGGACAGAGGATTCGTGGGAAATCTCAAGGGTTTGGGGAGTCTTGGAGGCAGACACAGGAAAAGGAGGGAGTTCTGGAAGGAAAAGGAGACACAGAGATATGAAAGAGGAAGGGAAGTCAGCCAGACATGGGGAGCATGTAAAAGAAAGACTGGAGGGTGTAGGGAGGAAATCCTAGAAGGAAACCAGAGAAAAAGAAGGGGAGGATGGAAAGGCCTGGGAGGCAGAGAGAGGAAAGTACATTTTGCACATGAAATCTGCACTTTGGGGCCATACAATAGGTAACCCCCAGGTTGTGGGACACAGGCCTGGAGGTGACCGTGCGATATGACCCAGAGTTTTTCTTACTGTCATTGTTTTCGTTGCCGTTGTTGCCGTTGGAACGGGGAGCCAGGTCAGGCAGCTTCTCCACTGAGTGTTTCCTCAAATTCTCCATTGATACGGGTTTAAATGGCTCCCGGCCGACACACACCAGCACGTTGGGGCAGTGGAGCAGAGCCTGCATGCTGTCGATCTAGAAAGAGAAGAGCAGGTGGATCACCATGGGCATAGATAGAGCAGCACTAGGTTTTTCCAGGCCCAGAAGCAACTGGCTTTTCAACTAAAATAAAATAAACATAGTTCTAGAGAACTTCAGGCTCCAGAAGAGCCTGTTGGCGGGTTCCATTGCAGCACTCTTCCACTGAAAGTTCAGCTCTGTTATGTTTTAATCCAATCTCCTAAAATGGGGAAGGGGTGGGAGAGATTGCCTAAGGGAGAAGATATACGATGGTTTGAGTTGGAAGGGACCTTAAAGATCATCTTGTTCCAACCTCCACTTATATCTCTCTTATTGTAATAAGAGAGTTTTACATCTTCTGGGAAAGATTAAGCCTAATCACTGTGGTAGTGAGGAAGAGGGTGCAACCAGAAGTTTTTCAGTTTCCTTTACAGAGAATTATATTCTTTAATTTTTCTAATTCCTGTATGGGACAGCAATTATTACCTGCAGCTAGTAACAGGGAGCAGGGCCAGACGTGTTAGAAAGTCACTTTTACCCAAATACAACCTTTACCTAAGATCTAAAGGAGCAGGAATCAGTCTTCTGATGAGCACTGGCTAGACAAAGCCTGGACCCCTTTCCCATCTTGCCTCTGCAATCCCTTATTTGTGAGACTGAAGTTAAGCCCCCAGGTAAATCACTTGCCTTCTAAAAGGATGAGAAGGCTCTCTTGCTGTCTGAGAGGGCTTAAGCGTGGACAACATCTGGCAGCTTTGTGCTGTCATGGGTCTCCACAATCCAGCTAGGATGTTTCTTCCTTCTCAGGCTGCTACATCAGAACATCTCTAGAGCATATGGGGACTCACCAGTAAGAAATGACCATGCAATGGCTTACCAAGATGTTAGCTAGCACCTGCGGTGGTCTGAGCATTTATCTTACCCATGAGATGCACCCTGACCTCACTGTGTCACTTAATCATCAGCCCTTTAACTAACAACTGAGAATGCAAGAGAACAAGTCTCAGAGGAGCTGCGATGACAGTTCTACTGTTGTCACACGTGCCTGGCATAACAGAGCACGAAGAAAGGACCTCATTCTCTAAATTTTGCCACAGCAAAGGAATGCAGAATCAGGTCCCCTGCAGAACCCAAGCCCTTGGTTTGTGAAATGCCTCTGGGGTTTTCTGAGATCAGTTAGTACCACTAGGGCTTTGAGAGGGACTAAGAAAATAGTGATGGATCTTGTGAAAATAAGGTTCTCTTCCGACCCTAACATAAAATAATCTGATGTTAGACCCACATTAAGTTTAGGAACTATTCCTGTTTGTAAAAGACATTTTTTATCAGTGAAAGTTATTTTTTGCCCAGGATGTTTCCTCACATGTTCCTGTGTCTGTATATAGATACTTCAATCACACTCATCACTCCTGCGTTGTGTGTGCAGAAAATAGATGGTGCAAATGACACAGATTCAGGAGCTGAGACAGCCGAGTTATGAATTTATATATGCTGCACAAACCAAATCCTTTCATATGGAATACACTTGTGTTGTGTGACTCCAAATAACGGGTCTGTCATGCAGTATTTCTGTCATCATCAGCTCTTTAGCAGTGTTTATACCTATAACACAGCGCTCCTGCCTGATATCTTGCAGGATTAATCTCTTTGAATTAATAAGTGTACAAATTCATCCCTCGACCTGCTGGCCACACTTCTTTGGATGCAGCCCAGGATGCAGTTGGCTTCCTGGGTTGCAAGCACACGTTGCTGGCTCATGTTGAGCTTCTCGTCTAGCAATAACCCCAAGTCCTTCTCCTCAGCGCTGCTCTCAATCCATTTTCCACCCAACCAGCAATTCCAAGCACAAATACAGCTTTTATAAGCAACTTCTACAAAGAAGCATATTGTCATCATCTCCCTTAGATGTTGCTTGTGAAAAACAAGCAACAGGCATCCTTCTGTAAATGTTGAAAAAAAAAGGACAGGAAGGTAATAACTACTAATAACTAAACTTCAGATTTTGGATATCTAAAAGTTAGACGTGTAGGACTGAGCTAGTCAACCAAGGTTGTATAGTCCATGTAGAAAGTGCAATTCTTGTTCTTTGGATTGGACATCTCTCCTCCCGTGAGACAAATCATGCTCTGGAGATGTTTCTTTCTCCCTTGGTATAGGACCACCTTGTAATGATTAGGAGAGATGTAGACACATAAACTAAGGCAGATTAACTCCAGTGAACACGACCACTCAATAGCTATCAGAACAGCACCATCTGAGCTGAATACTGAATATCAGTCTCCAGGGTCCTGGAGCCTGTGTTCCTTCTTAAAGGTCTTATTATTTCAATGAGTTGCTACTATTAATTGCTATTTTAGAAATACAATCATTATTAACTTCAGCTGTATGGCATAATCTCAATGTACATAAAAACAGTAACAGAGCATGTTTGGACAACACATTATAGGTCTGGCCCAAAGCAAGGAGTTTATCATTACAGTAAAAATTAAATTATTTTAAAGGGCCCTTTAAATTCCTTGCAGTTGGTGAAAACCCAGGATTTTAAAAGTAATTGCTGTCTGACCTTTACTGTATTGGATTATTTATCTATTTATTTATTCAGGAAATTCTATTGAAGCATAAGAAAAAAACTTTTTCATTGTGAGGGTGACCAAACGCTGGTCGGTCAGACATATTGTGGAGTTTTCATCCTTGGGGATACTCAAAACCCAGCTGAACACCTGAACAACCTGCTCTAGTCGACTGTGCTTTGAAAAGGGGGGTTGGATGAGATGATCCCCAGAGGCCTCTTCCAACCTTAGCAAAAATGTGATTCTGTGATTTATTGTAGGAGAGGTGGCTGTTATTTTCACATGGATCTCAGCCTAAGGAAAAGTGTGGGTGTGGTGGAACTCAAACACTACAAGGTAGATGTTCTTATCTGCTGTAGCTGTCACAGTCAGTGGAGAAAACTAAATGTCAGTAGGGTGGAATGTGTTTTATTCTAAATAAGACCTTAGATATTTGATGCTTTTTTTTAAGGTGGGAGGTAGATCGGAAAATGCCCCAGTGAAAGAAAATGATGGTTACTAGTTGGTCAGCAGAGATTCTGTCCAACATTAAAGTTTTCTTTCTTTGGTCAGAGATGCCATTATCTTTTCCGAGCAGTAGCCTGTAAGGAAATCCTTCTGGTAAACAGATTCCCCACTTCCCTCTGGCTGCCACAGCAAGATTCTTGAGTACCCATTCCAGGATACCATATTACAAGAAAACACAATTACATCCCAGTCCAATTTAGCCACAAACCCCAAAGGCAACTGAATGTGAATATTTGAAATCCAGTGATCACCTGAAGGAGCTGTGATGGAAAAGGGAATGCCCTGCCCTATTTTTTCTCCATTAACTCAGCACACTTGATTGTAAGTTGCCTTTTACAATCTGGGCTTCTTGCACACCACTGGAAGACAATCAATATTTCCAGGAGACAGGTTATTTCACCCCAGGAAACCACCTGATGCAGGTGGTACATCCCCCATTGGACATTCCTGCCTCTTTCTCTGTCTAGAAAGTAAGTCAATTGTCTCAATGCAATGTCTAAATGTAGATACTTACAGCAATTTGAGGTGTTCTGGGCTATCTAATATGTATGTGAAGATAGTAGACAGGATACAAGACCATGCCCCACCAGGACTATCACCTGAAAGCTGAGCAGGAAACATCTAGCATATCCATATGGAGACAATTAGAAAATTAATTGTCTTCATTTGCAAGCTGAATCCCAAAATATGTTAACTTCAAGAATATTTTAATCTATGATAAGTGAACAGTCAAGAATAAAATGGAAGAAAATGAGGAGCTCATGATAAAGATGGCTGATGGGTTAGGAAAGAGGATTTGGATTGCTCAGACCCCATCCAAGCCCTCCGTTGAGTTCCCTCAATGTAACTACCCTATCATAACAGCTCATGGTAAGGGTTGCTCACAGTTAAGACACTTGAAATGTAGACACAAAATCAACTAAGAAAAATGTACAGGGAACAATCTCAAGCAGTTTGCCCTTGGTGGGCTGAAATAGACTCCAAAGTTTTATTGTGTAATCCCTGAAAATGGAATTAAGTTTCTCAATCTTACTGTAAGACCTGATCCAAATCCAACTGTAACCAATGGAGGGAAACTTGTGACCTCTACAGACTCTGGGTCAGGAACCAAGAGAATTATGGAGGCTGCGAGTGAAGTTCTGGACCAGAAAGCAGAAAACTTGCTGCCAATACTTGTCTCTATTGAAGTATTTTTGTTTGTATCAATCAGCTTCTGGCCACAAACAACTCTGGTGTCTTAAAGATCAGGTGCTGCCTTGCGAAAAAATTACAATTTGCTATGCTTTGAACCTATATACACAGACTCTTCCAAGGAAATGTCAGTTATGACTTTAGGTTTCATTAAAGTCTTTGTACTTCTGACAATAAAACTGTGATTTTTCAAAGCAGTAAGATTTTTGCTTATTTGCTTACTTCATTATCTCATACCATAGGAACTCCCTGTCACGCTGGGATATGTAACATATGGATTGGTTCAACAAAGCTAAATGCTCTTTCCAGTAAAAAAGTTTCACAGACTTCACTCTAAGCCCCACTGGGGAGGCTTCCTGTCTTCTGAACTATGTCTTTTTGGATGAATTTGGATGGATTGTCTCCATGAATGTTACTGTACAGTACCTACCACAAAGGGGTTGTGATCTCAGCAAGGACCTCTAGGTGCTACTGTAACACAATTAATAATAAAATGTCATCAAAACCAAAACAGAAGAAAGACACGAGTGGTGTTCCCTGGGGAGCAGTATTGCAGCCTATTCTGTTTAATATCTTTATCAACAACCTGGATGAGAGGATCAAGTGCACTCTCAGTAATTTTACTGACAACACCAAGTTGGACAGGAGTGTTGATCTGCTTGTGGGTAGAAAGGCTCTGCAGAGGGATCTGGACAGGCTGGATTGATGGGTTGAGGCCAGTGGGATGAGATTGAACAAGTCCTACACCTGGGTCACACCAGACCACCACAGGCTTGGGACAGAGTGGCTGGAGCTGCCTGGCAGAAAAGGACCTGGGAGTGTTGGTCAGCTGTCGGCTGAACATGAGCCAGCAGTGTGCCCAGGTGGCCAAGAAGGCCAACAGCATCCTGGCCTGTGTCAGGAACAGTGTGGTGAGTAGGACTAGGACAGTGATCATGCCCCTGTACTGGGCACTGGTGAGGCCCCACCTCGAATGCTGTGTCCAGTTTTGGGCCCCTCGTGACAAGGAAAACATTGAGCTGCTGTCTTTAAAATAAGGAGTCTGATGCTTGTTGTGGAGAATATGCTATCCTCTGGCCCTTCCAGGGAAGCAAAAATCTTCGTAAACTGTACTCACCTCAGAAGCTGAACATAGATACCAGTTTCTGACAAAGGTAAAAACGCAGGTCATAACCTTTGTTTTTCCTCTGCTGGCTACCAGCCAACCCAAGACATTTGAGACAGGGAGAGAAAGACAGAATGGGGAAATAATGCAAGTCACGGTTGAGATCACAAGCCCATAAGCTTAATCCACCTTCCAAAGAAGTGCAGAGATGCAAGGGAGAAACAGGAAAAGCTCGTAACAGACATGTTCAAGAAAAGACTAACGGGCTGAGTTTACTGCCTATCACGCTGACTCATTGCCTCCCTTCCTTCAGCTCCTTCATCTCTTCCCTTCTTGTCTTTCATTCATATTTACAACTCTTTGGAGTGCGAACAGCACTTTTCCTTTGCAGTTGTACTACATCCAATCCAGGGGGATCCAGGCTCTGAACTGGGATATCTTGTTTTAACAGTAATGAATTTTATATTTTATTTATGCAAAGAGCCCCTTTGCCCTTCCCTCCCCGAAACTTTTGCACTGGAGGAATTAGAGAGCGGTTCTTCTGGGGAGTGGTTTTTTAAAGCTATGCTAATCTGTTGGTCAGAAGGTGAGTCACGGGGTGTTGCCACTCCCTGCCCACATACATATTAGCAAATTAGCGGAAGAAAAGAAGGAGGAAGGTGTAGGAAAGTGCGTTACTTGACCTCACTTTCTCTAACATCAGCATGGACAACCTCCCTCATGCCATGCCACAGTGGAACACCCCTTGTCTCATCTGTGGAGAGGCTGGTGGATGTAGCATGGGTGTGTATTTGATGAGCAGCCAGAAGGCTCTCCCCATCACATCAAAAGGAAGGCAGAACAAGAGCTAATATTGAACTTAAAGTAGGGGACTACTGCACAGAAATGGATTTAATCCTCTGCAAACTGTAGCACCCAGAAGAGAGTAAGCAACATCCCTTCATCTTCTGCAGCACATCAAAACTCACATGGTCTCCCTACACACCACATCAAACTTCAGGTCTCAAAATACACATGCAGGAAGCAGGACAGATGCCAGTATCCCAGGCTCCTTTAATAGCAGGTAATGCACTCAACATAAATTACACGCTGCTACATTCATTTGATATGGGCCAGTCCATTGCTTCAGATGCCAAAAGGCAACAGTATGAGCTGATTTCTGATACCAACACTTCTAAAAACACCAGAATCTTCTAGAACTGCTCAGATGTGAACTGTCTAGTTTTCTGTTTTGACCACTGTGTAAAGCTGCATGAAAAATGATAGCCTTGGGAGCTGTGATCTGGAAATCAGGCCATGGAGTGCTCAAACAGCCAAGTAAAATACGTGAAAGATAGAGGAATAACGCGCTGCACTGCGTTCTCAGTCAACCACAGGCAAAGACCATGTTTGGCTATTGCACTGCTGGCAGCTTTTCCTGGTCTGCTCACAGATGCTTTTGTGAGTGAGTGTGTGACACTTTGCACAGGCATAAAGAAAATGTTCTGAGTTTGGCCCTGGAAATAGTCCAGACGAACATGATCAGGAGAAATAATGTGATCAGAACTTCAACAGCCGTTGGAAATCATTTGGATAGCTGCAGAAGAGAAACACTGCATGGATAACGGGGAAGGAAGAGGAAAGACTGAAAAAAAAAGGCATCAAAAAGGAGAAAAATTTTTGAGAAACAAGTGAAGAGGACAAAAAGAGGGAAAAAACGGATTTACAGACTGATCCAGTTTGGAAGACAAGTTGGTAGGATCATATGAGAGCTGACACGGTCACTGCCTCTGTGAAGGATGAGCTGGCTCCTGATGAAGACTGTGGATATCTTCCTGAGGACTTCCTGAGAAATTCCAGAGGTCCCTACATCTCACTGACTTCATACGCAAGCTTTTGATGGCCTTTTCCCTATTCACCCACCCCGTCAGCTCAAAATGGGGTCTGAGACTGTTCTAGTTACAAATCAGCCAGAGAAACAGAAAATTGCTGTTAAGGGTGAAAATTTCAACATAGCAGAGAGGAAGGCATTTCTTAGAAAGTGTTTTCCAGCAGATATTTTCCAGCTTCAGACATGCTGCAATTCTTCACTGAAATCAGAGTCCACCACCTGCTCCTTTGGCACCGGGCTCATTAAATCTGGTCCATCCAACATCAGCATTTGAAAATCATGAGTCAGACTAACATCCACCCCACCCGAAGTGCCTGCCTTTATCCTCTCCAAGGGCAGGATTAGCTTAAAAACTGACAAGTCTTGAAAAACACTAAGCATTTAGTGCTTGTGATTAGCCTTGTGGTGACTGAGTCAGTGGGAAGGATACAGTTCATGACTTCAAGCTTTTCCCCATCACCAAAAGTTCGCAAAACTTATTCTTTTTCTATGGGCAATATCAAGACCATGGATGAGAAGTTATTGCCACTGGAAGCTGATGAGGGGGGAAAGAGGGAAGCACAATATAGATGTGTTCCAACCAGCTGTAGGAGCTGGGACTGGGTCTACTAATCCTACTGCTTCTAGATCAAGCTCATACATCCATATGGCATTGTTCCACCGTGGGTCTTACCATTCCAGGTGTCTCTTAGCATAAACATTTGTGCATTGTGCTTCATGGACACATAGAATTGTAGAATTGTCCAGGTTGGAAGGGACTTGTAAAATCATCGAGTCCAACCTATGGACCCGGGAAGCTCAGGGCATAAAGAGAAACACATCTAGCTGAAACCTCTGGTTTGATTGAATCGTTTTCTTGTTATTGTGTCCAGGGTTTCAACCTCAATTTGCAAAGCTCATAGTATACAAATGTGAAAGCTGGAAACCTGTTCACTTCTGCACAATAGAAGTAGCTCCCCTCATCTTAACAGAATTTATTTCAGAAAAGAAATAAACTGAAATATTTAGATGAGATAGTCGCAAGAAATTCTTCCCGGTGAGGGTGGTGAGAGCCTGGTCCAGGTTGCCCAGAGAAGCTGTGGGTGTCCCATCCCTGGAGGTGCTTAAGGCCAGATTGGAGGGGGCTGTGAGCAACCTGGTCTGGTGGGAGGTGTCCCTGCACAGGGCATGGGGATTGGAACAAGATGATCTCTAAGGTCCCTTCCAACTCTAACTATTCTATGATTCTTTTTGGGACCCAAAGGAAGAAGCAAAATCATGAAAATGCAAAACATTATATATTGTCCTCTGCTATTATTGGTAAAAATTCCAAAATCTGAATATGGAAAAACAGACTTCCCTATTAAAAAAGCCCCGCCTCTCCTACAAAAATTGTTTGCAGAAACAGTGGTTTCTACTTAACATACTCAAAGAAAATTCACAGTTTTTCCAGGAGAGGGTGGAATTCCGCTATTCTTTGTACTCTACATAAATGAATAAATAGAAGTATCATGTTCACAAATACTATGGCATATACTCAATATGGATTGGAAATGTCTTTGCCCTGGATTAAATTCAAGAGAATTAGAAAGTAATTACACTTTGCTACATTATTATTGAAAGAACAAAATCTCCTCAGGCTAAGGGAATCATTTGCATTTGCTGTATGTTAGATAAGAAAGTATTAGATTTGGTATCTGTTAGATAAGAAAGTGGGTAGCACACGGGGTCCATTTAACTACATCTTGTAAGGCACTGGGCCAAATGATTTCAGGGCATCTCAAAGGTTCATAAAACACACCTGGATATGAGTCTTCTCATGGATCAGGTTCATGGAAAGTTTTGCTGAGGTTTACAGATCGCTTGTGTAAATCTCGTCGGAGTCATTGTGGTTTTGGCACGGAATCAGAGAATATTGAACCTGAAACCTGTGGTTTGTTTTTAGACTATGAGTCACACACATGGTGGGTGGAAAGTGGTACAGCTCACTTGATAACAACGGTTTGCACCAGATGAGGGGCTGAAATTGGTTGCAATTATTCATACCTGAACACAGCACGAAACCAAGTGTCACGGTGAATATGTCAACATGGAACCAGAAAAATTAACTAACCCAAGGAGGGAAATTATCACCTTTCTTCTCTTATTGTTTATATATACACCACATTTTGAACTATCTACTTTGCCTCCATGTATCCCATTTCCCTCTTACAGTTCCATCATGGTTGTGATGACACCTGTCATCAAGACAGATGAGCTTGGTGGACGGCGCAAACATGAGTGGCCTAGAGGATGCCTGCAGGCAGTCTACAGATGTCCTAGAAATGGCTATATGGATGTGTAAAACTGAGTCAGGAAATATGTCAGACAAGCCTGTTTCCTGGCCTTGCACCCTAAGGTCGCTGTAAATGCACTCATTATTACCAAGAGCGATTTAGTAATAACAGTTAAGCCAATACCTTTACTTATAACAGCTAAAAATAAAAGTTCTGTCTTTACTGCTAAATTAAACAATTCTGGATCCACGGTGCTGGAACAGAGTTGCCTGTACTGTGAAGTTGTTAGAATGGGTTTTGGTGCATTTAAAGTGCTCAACTGGCACTCTCCCAAGCAATTTCTGGGCAGATCTGGGATTTAACACACACCAGGGACCTTTCCTAAAAAGTAGCTTGAATGTAGGCACCCAAATTTAGAGGCTTAGGGAATTAGGCCCTGTTTTGGAGGCTGTGTAGTATGAATATGTATCATAGAATGATAGAATGGTTTGGGTTGGAAGGCACCTTAACCCCCTGCCAACCCCCTGCCCTGGGCAAGGACACCTTCCACTAGACCAGGTTGCTCAAAGCCCCATCCAGCCTGGTTTTGAAATAAATATAGATATAGACAGTGTATAGATAGTGCCATTTGGTGCCAAGGCCAGAGTATGTGCCACGTACCCTGATATTAGTCTATCTACTAGAATAGCAGTAGCTCATGGTGCTACTTCTGGCTGAGGAAGATCTTAGCCTACAGGTTGCTGGAGACTGGAAAGATACACTGGGGAAAGAATCCCTTCATATGTGCCTTCTGTCTTTCTCCAAGACTGCTACAAATGGCCACTGCAAAACACGGCTTCATTTGACCCAGAATGGTTAGTATTGCCACAGCATTGACTCTGTCTCCTTCCAAACTCTACACAATCACAGAAGAAAAAGGGTCCTTACCCCAAGCAGTCTCTAATAACTAATCCTTTGCAGCCTCTAGTTAGTGGTGCCTGAAGAAGCATTCCTTAACTCATAATTGCTCCCCTGATTAACTTGCACAGTAATTCTCTGATCCCTCAAGGAAATTTGGTTGCATACAGTGCTCCTTCTGCAATGTTCTCCCTTGCAGAGTCTAAAGAAAAAGAGAGTCTTTCTGGTCTCCTGCTCTGCCTTTCTATGTAACAGAGTGGATCAGATTCACTCATTAAATATAACAACTTACGGTCAGCCTTCAGTGCGCCTAAGAAAAAACCATCTAAGTCTTGGCCAGACTCCAACAAACATAAAACTAGCCACATCCCTTGGAAAACTCTTCTGATGGTTGATAAATCCCATTTGAGAAGCTCATGGTAATTGCCACCAGTAGCCATAAACTATGTAGACTATTTGCCATAACGCAATGTGGTTTCAAATGCCATAGAAGGAGTATTGGATTTTAAGGAAGAATTTGGTTTTGTTTTAATTTAAGACAGGCAGTAAAAGGAAAGTCTAGTGATTCAAGAGTAAGTGCAGAAATTGGGACATCTGTGACTAGAGATGTAGTCACACTGCTGGGTTCCTGTGACTTAAAGAAGTCTTAATGACTATTCAGCTGGTGGACCCTGGATAATTGCCATTTGCAAGGGAAATCCTCTATTGCTGTCACGTAATCCTACACATCATCTCTTATAGGTTAATCGACTGTGAGAATTTCTGGCCTTTCTGTGATCTCTTTCTGCCCCTTTGCCCCTAGAAGCATTCCTCCCTCTCCCGAGAAAGGCTGTGGGGATCTGCATATTGGTGTGCTCGTCTGTGGTTTAGACCATGGAGAAAGAAAATCCACTGAGTTGTATAAGAACTTCCCAGAATAGAGATGAAGGTCCATCTGATAGAGAAGATAACCTGCAATTTTTACTCTACCTTTTTGTATTGAGATACCGGCTCTTAGTAGCACACCTGGTTCTTTTTCAGCGTAGAACTGATGTCTCTAGTAAAACCTAGGAAAGCTGCAATTTTCAACTGTCTCATCAGCCAAGTGATCTTCAGGTACAGAGTCACGTGACTTATGTTTGTTAATATTTAAATATCTGTAGCACTTTAAAAGAAGTGCATGAAACCTTGGGACTGGGTTGATTCTCCTAATTTTATGTGCCTAGTCTCAATCAGTCTTCTGATCTTCTGTAGTCAATAAAGACAGGTTAACAAACAAAATGATCCCCCATCCTAAATACCTTATAAGCTGATCAGGATTAAATTAATTAAGTCCAGGTCTGTCTAACTTTTAGTGCATAAACTTGCACAAACAAAGTTTCACTGGCAAGTTAATGACATGTCAATGTTAACCTAAATAACAAATTTCTCTATTTGGGCACTCTTTTCAGTTAATCGCCTGGAAAACAGTAACTAGTGCTGTGACCTGAAAAGAACTGTAGGATTTACACTTTTTACTTGCTGAATATTTAACTGTTTTGTCTGGAGAAGAAAACATACCATTGTGCAAAACCAGAGAGATCTACAGTCCAAAAAGATTATTTCCCTGGGAGTTATGATTGAATTAAACTTGGATGTTTACTAGAAACATTTGTGGACTAGGTGGACTACAAAAAGAAGAAAACAGTTTTCTCTGCTTTTTCAAATCAATAATACTACACAAAAAGAACACAAACCAACAAGCCTGTTCCATATTTGTCTGTGTTTATACCCACATAAAGGTATAATAAGAAACCAAAGATTTGTAATATGAAAGTGTTCTGAATTTACTCAACAAAATGGTAAAGAAATCAAAGCAGAGCCACTGGGACAATATATGCCAACCATATGTCATGTTGCAGAGGTGATTTAACTTAAGATTTGAGTTTAGACCTAGAGTTACAGTAGTAGAAAAAAAACAAAAGCAGAATGAAGGGGCAACACTCTTAGGTCTGTGAAAAGCACTTTCTTTGATAGAAGTGATCAATTCACTTGTAGGAGAGATTTTTCCTTTTCTGTGTCCAGTTTTCAAGAGATCAAGGAAAAACTGCCAGCAAACAAGACATTGTGAACTTGCTTTTAAACACTATGAATTACGTTATTCTAAACAAGACAAAGTCAGTCAAGCAGTAGTCCAGATACATTGCTTAGGAATGAATTTTACTGTTATTCGGCTAATCTGTGAAATCTTGGGAATGAGTGTCAAAAGTTACTGTTCCTCCCACTCTCAGCCCCCTTTCCAAGAAATAGTGGCCTCTGTAATGAGGTTAGATTTAGACATGTGATAAAAGAAGTCAACAAAATTATTAAAAGATAATTTGAATTATTGTTCAAAGAGAATAATATGAGAAACAAGGAAATGTCCAAGTAATATGAAGCATCTAGACACCTTTGAATAGTCATGAAGAATGGAGGCAAGTTTTCATTGTTTCTAACAGAAAATGCAAGTGTGAGTATAGAGGCAAGATGCACAGTCAAAATTAATCTTCAGCACCAGCTGAAGTAAGTTATTTCAGGAAATTCTCCAAATTGTGAGACAAACTCACCATTTTCACTCTTTAAAGAAGCCATCAGTATCTAGTAAAGACTCTGGGAAAAAACTAATTTTGTATAGGGAACAGAGATCTTGAAGATGAGGTATGTCAAGAAAACTTAGACAGAAAAGCAGAAATGGTTTAAGAAATCCCTATAAAAGGAAAAGTTTGGAAAATCCAAGACAGTGAATTTTTCTGTGGCTTAAATGCTTTGCACTGGATTAGAGTAACAGCTCCAGGAAGTCCTAAGAGGAATGAGCAGTAATGTACCGTAAAAAAGCAAGAGGTAAATGACTGAAATTACGAATGGCCAAAAAATCATTTAAAAAAATTCCCGGGACAAGATGTTAATAATCACATATTTTCTAGCTACATGTAAGATGAGAACATTGATCAGGTTGGATCCATAGGCACGTGTCACTGTGATAATCTACACAGGAATAAAAGGAGTGAAAATTAAATTAATAAGGTACAGAAGATGAACTGCCTATTGGCAAGAAGGTAATGAAAATTTTCATATCCAAAAAAAGAATCCCAAGGGACTGTGGAGAGATTGATCCACACACACATTTCTGCAGATGGAAAGCATGGAGAAAAGAGGGGAAGAGAAAAGGTCTCTATGGGACCACTGGGATTTATTGTGGAAAATATCATTATCAGTATATAGAGGATAATCTTAAACTCTATGGAAGTCCAGAGAAGATAATCTCGCTGCAACAAAGAGCATCAGTATCTTTTGAAGTGATATTCAAGTGCATTTTAGGCTGAACCATTTCCAGAAATGAAGGCTGGATTGGGAGTGGGAGTGCAAAATAAGGGGCAAAGCTATTGACACATTGTCTCCTGAAGAGACCTACAGAGCTTGTCACTCAAACTGTCAGCAAAGATGTTAGCGTGTAGTACTTAGTAGGTGCCATCAGCTTCAAATCCTCCACAGTGACCACTTCTGGTCAGTTAGTACCCATGTCATTCTAGCCACATCTTGGCATGTTGGGATGAGATCTGACTCTGGGACAACAGAGACCTTTAGGCAGGATGATCACTGCTGCAGAGCTGAAAATTTAAAAGATAGCTGCATGTCTTTGGATGGAAAGAGAGATGGAGATTGAATAATAGTGAAGATATTGTGTTCACTGAGCATGTACTTATTGTATATCCCTGCTAAAATTTCAGTGTTTATAATGACTGGAAGAAAAGGCTTTATAATGAGTAGAAGGCAAGTTGTGGGAAACTCATTTAGGAATCACAAGGAGAACATTAAGACTGCACTAAGAAGTAGAAGGCAAATCTTTTCTTAAGAGAAATGGGTGAAAAACCTCAAAAATGGAAGAAGTGAAGAGGAAGTTACCACCACTACACAAGATTATTATCTCCATATGGACAGAATAAATACTGTTAAGTATTTGTATATAGATTATAACACATCTTGCAGCAGGGTTGGGTTTGTTGCTTTTTTCTTTCCTAATTCAAGATGGCTACATTTGTAGTAGTAAAGCAAGCAGTGCCAGACCCTGTTCTTTAGAATGAAGGTCAACTGAAGCAGCCTGGCTGCTCCAACGCAGGCTGGCCACATCCAAACCAACTACAGTGAATGGTCCCCAGCCTTCACTCTAAACTGCTGGGAGTCTTGTTACTCGGGCCCGAGACCAAACCAGGGAAGATGTTAAGAATTTAGCAGAATGGAGGAGAGAGGGAAGAGATCTTGCTCTCACCCTTTTTCATTTAGTAGCATAGTTGTAGTTGTGGTACGCAGTAAACATCACTTTGCAAATAGATCGATGGAGGCTAGAAAAAAAAGAACTTAGCTGATTCTGAAGGCTTCTAGACACCCATTTTCAGCCAGCTTCAATTTCAATGGACTGCCAGCTTAGTCTCACAGCTATATGGGAGCTTAACCACCCACCTTAACTATAGAAACATTAAGACACTGACATTCTAGATGTTGGATGGGGTTCTGAGCAACCTGATCTAGTTGAAGATGTCCCTGCTCACTACAGGGAGGTGGACTAGATAGCCTTTAAAGGTCCCTTCCAACACAAACTATTCTATGATTCTATGATCCAGGTACTGAAATTAATCTGAAATTAATCCAGCACCTGATACCCATTCCTGATATTCTTCTACATCACCCCTTCTTATAATTAACGGAGAAGTAACTAATGTGACACTAACTACACAAACCCAAAGGATGAAGGCAATGTAAGTAAACTGTTCACTCCATGAGTTAAAGGATTTGTGTCACAAGGAATGCAAACACTGATATTTTAAAACCAGTTAGAATAACTGACCAGCACCAGGCATCAGAGAAACTTACCTTCCTCCCATCAACAGTGTAGAGCTTCTTCACTGGGAACTGCAGGATCTCTGAAATCTCATCCAGGAGTGTTTTGAAACTCCTGGCGTTTCTGCGGTTCAAGATAATTGAGCGCCGAAACCCAATTTCTCCATTCTTAACTAGAGTGATTTTCTTGGGAATTCTGGGGCCATGGTGAGTGAAAGGTGAGGAATAATCTTCAAGTTTGCTCTCCTGAGCTGCTCTTCTCAAGGTACTGGAGGGACGACCACTTCGCGGAGGGCCTGGCCTGTGTCCCCCAGAAGTAATGCTAATAGGCTTGACGTATTTCTTGTCGGAGCAAAGGTAGCACCCTCCATCCTCCAGCTGGTCCAACTCACTGATGCAGTGTATTCCTCGTGGGGTGGTGATGGTCCGTACCCCAAATGGCAGTGGGACCCTATGAGAGAGGTCATCCATGAGTGCATTGAAGCTCTTGAAGCTTCGCTGGTTGATAGCCATCTTGACTCCTGCAAATTGAGGATCCCCACTCTTGAAGAAGGTTATTTTTTTGGCTGGGGGTACCTTGGTGAGAGTGCTTGTCCGAGCCACGGAGGGAAGGGGCTGCTCATAGTTGTAGGAGCTGGTGGTTGACAGGTAGTCAGCAGGCGCCTGAGTCATCCCTCTTGCTTAAGGGTAACTACAAAAGAAGGAAAAACAGTTGGGTTTGTTTGGGTCATACAGAATCAGTGTCTCACTAGTGTGGTGGCAAAGTTTGTTTCCCTCACAGCACTTTTACCATCCCTGCTTGACCAAGAGCAGATTGTACCAACATGGAGCTACAAACTCAATAGCTCAGGTAGATACAAGGAAACACAGCAGGAAGAGTAGCCGTAACCCTGCTTCTCACAGTTAAACCATCCTTGGCCTGCAGACACCAATGAGAATTCAGTTGGTGTTAGTCCCCCCAGAGGCAGAAAAAACATGAGTCAGACCCCAAGCAAAACCCACAAAAGCTGATATTTGTTTATTGTTGTCCTTTCGAGTTTTGTGTCTTCCTTGCTTATATTTTTGAGGTTTTCTCTGAAACTACCAGAGCCAGTGTTTACTTTGGCTTTATTTTTCACAAGAGCTGAGATTCTCATGTAACCCTTTAACCCTGTGAACTGGCGCATAACAAAAACCAAAACAAAACTGAATTTGTTAATGTAGTGATTGCACATTGTGGCACACAACCGCTCCTGAGTGTACCGAGGGGAAGAGTAGCCTGGTTTCACACCAGCTGCTTGTGGTCATGCTAAGGCATGATCTGGATGAATATCCATGGCAGTTATACAAATAATGGTAAGAAATATCACAAGAGCTCAAATAGAACTACAAAAGTTGGTTCTGCTAAGCAGTGGGAAAATTTTAAATCAGCTAGTAAGCACTGACATGAGGAGAATGATCTCCCCAATTTGAGTTTGAGCAGCTGGTGTCCTTCACTTTTAAAGCTAAACTGACTTTGGTGTTTAAGTCTGGAGGTTGAACCCCACCATTTGGAATCCAACTGTTTTCCATGTCTTTGTCATGATGGAAACATGTGGAAAAGAGACTGGACTCTATTCTTTCTTGCATACCCTCATCAAATGCATTGTCTTGGAAGTCAATCACTAAAAAAAACTCAGACCCCAAAAGGAATGAAACAACTGTGCAAAACAAGAAAATGCTTTGGTTTTGATGTGGAAAAAGATATTAACACTATTTGCAACTGCTAAAATATTGGCTGTAATGAGTATGACAAATGACTATTCAATGAACGTGAACAGTGAGTCCAAAGCTCACTTTGAGTTAATGACTCAAAGTTAAATGGAGACTCAAAATGGCATATAGAGTTGTCATCTTCTGATCAGAAGTTACTGCTCACGTATAGGTAGCAAACCATTTGAATTGTTAGTAAGGAATACAGTAGCTTGTAGAACGTGGTTCTGGCTACAAGCAACTACATTCAATTTACTTCCCAAATTATGTTCTTAGTTGATAGCACTTTTTTATGGCAACTTAAAAAAAGTCTCTCACAAGAAAGAAATTTTTTATTGTTCACTAATGAGTTAGAAAACAATAAATGTATTTCTAATGACATGTTTCCTTCAGTTAGCTCCTGGTTACACTTCTTGCAGCAGCTGAAGAAAGTTTGAGTTTCAAGAAAATAGTCAGGCTACTCACAAATTATTCTGTGGACAACCAGTTTAGTGACCACTGTAATTAATGGGAATTTTGTCATTGATTGCAGAGGTGCAGCATTCAAAAAATTGTAAAAGCTGATTTTCTCCACATTTTAGAACAAAACCATTACTTTATCACTATGCTACTCTCAAGTGAAATATTTGTGTGGTTTGTACTACAGAAACTTCACTCCTTCAATAAATGGAAGTTTAACCTCATGTAGGTGAGAAAAGACATTAGGCACTATTTGAAAGATTGTTATTTTGACAAATCTTTGCTTTTTTTATATCCATGCACACTGAAAAAGATTTCAGTATGATTTATTCTTTCCATGTACATATTTCACCAAGCAATTATTCACTTATTTATTTCCCAGGTAAAGGTCAATCCATCACTCTATCTTCCAGGGAAAAAAATAAAATTCATTTCTCATTTTCAACAGCTTTCACAAAGGTGGCTCTAACTTTTTCTCCGTAAGCCCCACATTAGAGCTTTTGGATATAGGCAGCATAATTTCCAAACAAACCCATTATCCAGATTGTAGTCCCTGGACCAATGGTGGTCCACAATATGCTGGCTGCACTCCCAGAAACTTAACTGCTTCCCAAGGATTAATTCTGCTTTTTTCCAAGCTATTAAATCACACGGAAAGAAACATAAAAAATTTAAATACGAGAGAAATCATAATATATTTTAAGAATGCTAATTTTCTTTAGGAATAATTTCACAAGACCATTAGGGGATCACCAATGTAAAGGAACATTGTCCTTTAAGTTTTGGGTGATAAAGTGGGTTGCCCACCCAAGCCTAGATGCTCTGCCAGATCTGCTCTTGTGAAGCAGGATATAATGTGAAGAAAGAGCCCGCCACAAAAATCTTGCATGAAATACAAATAGCTCCTGCAGAGAGAAGTTCTGTATTGTCCATTTGAAGTTTTGGAATGAGAAAGAGATTCTACCATATATCTGATAAGACAACAAAAATTATCATCTTGCCCAAATACATCTTTTTATACATACAGAAGAGAGTAGTCTCAATGCATATTTTTGTACTTACACTGAAATCCTTCATGCCTCTTGCTCAAGATGACTTTTCCTTATAGAATATCCAAGAGATTAAAAATAAGCCAACAAAATTAATTAAAAAAAAAAAAAGCAACACAGCCAACCAACCACTTCCAGGATCTAATGGACTGGACAACGAAGGGAAAAGCATTAACAGGTTACATGCTGTCAATCAAACTGTCCTCAAAATGACTGACCACAGCTTGGAGGGTTAATCAGGACTGTGTTGCTAAGGATAGAAAGAAAAGCTACCTAAGCTGCTGGAGAAGGCTCTCAAATCCACTGGGGCTTTAGGCACAGTTTACCCAATCCTTCTCTTGCTTGCGCCCATGTAACTCAGGTATAAATCTGACTCAGTGACACTCCTCTCCAATCACACCAGTACAAGTGACAATGCAGTCAATGCCAAAGATGTAACATTTCCCTCTTGCATAAAGGCTGCAGAGATCTGGAAAACTTTTTAACAGGAAAGTCTGGTGAGTCCTAACCCAAATATTTCCAATTTCTTGGCAGGTGTCAAAGTCAGAGTCTCAGATGAATGCTCAACAGCTGGACCACTGAGATTTGGGCATGCAATAAGGACAGACAAGCAACCTGTCAATGATAAACAACAGGAAACTACTTGTTCTTTCATATTTCACCTAGGAGAGCCTTCCTGCTTTCTCTCACACTTCCTCTTTGGAAAGAAAACACATACAACAAAAAAATTGATCAGTTGGATTCAGGTACAATATCAATTGGAGACCTCATTTTTGTATGGGCTAGAATTCCTGTCTTCTAGCAATATTTATTTATTACATACGTAGCCATTGCACTTGTGCACCAGTATCACAGCACTAAGCACCTTCTTTTGTAGAAAGCAATTACTTTCATAGAGACCAGAGTCATATATGGGTTTTATTGCAAGGGCAGGGCTTGGGAGATCCTGCAAGAATAGGTTCAGCAAGTTTTACATCTCAGATACTTAATATGAATCTTCTGAATGTAAGGTTACTGTTTGAGCAGCTACACAGTCCTCCTTATACAGCACTGCATTTCCACCTGTGGACAACACACCTTTCAGGGTCCAGAGACCATTCCTGTGGAATCCTTGGCCCAGAAGGGCAAGGTCATCTCTCTGTAGGCTTGCATCTACTATAAGAGGTCAGCAGCTCTAGTGGGAAATTTGTAGGAGTCCATCCATGGGAAAGACTGAACCCCTCCTGGAAGCCATTCTGCTCCATCAGGATCATGCCAGGCAGCTTGGTTCCTATTTTTCAATTTTCCACCACAGTTCAAAAACAACATCTCAAAAAGACTAAACCATAGCAGGCAGCTAAGTCACATACTTCTAAACCCTATCAAACCCCTGCAATCCGACTTCACACAGAGGAAGCTGGACTATGTGGTCAGGTATATTATGTGAACCCTTAGCCAAAATTCCCTGGGACCCCCAATACTTCTGCAGCACATGTCTTCACATCAGCCTTCACCTTCTGTCCCTCAAACTGGGCTCGTTATGCAGCCTTCTCTCTGCTGGAGACATGGAAGAAGGAGAGGATTCCAGGTACCACTCTAGAAAGTGTCTGAGCTGAGGAAGGAGAGCTGACAGACAGCTTGACTCAATGAATTGAGCCCCAAGTCTATAACCACTGTTTGAGAGATGCGAAGGGCTTTATGAGAAGCATCCAGATTTGACTTAAATACTTTAAAATATCAAGAGTCTACCCTGCCCAGAAGCAACAGTTCCAATAGTTAATCCCACTTAGTGCTAAACATCTGCTAGCCTGAATATGTCTAGTGCCAGTTTTTGTATGGCATTTCTTGATAAATTAGACTAGTGCAGACTAGTTTCCCTTCCCATACAAGTAACTGTAGCTTTCATTTTCACAAAGTCATTTCTTCCAGACAGAGGAAAACATTACAGGTCATCATTAACATTTGGAATGGAGCTGGCTGAAAAATCCAGGTGTGCATTCTAGCGAAATCATGAAGATTATTTAATTTGAAATTTTTCCCAGAAAAGGTGGGAGTTTCTAGCAAGAAAAATGAATCATCATTTTGTAACATCTAATCAGGTTTCTCTAAAAAAGGCTCTTTTCAATTTGCTCTGTGCCCTTTATGAGAAACAAATTTTTTTAAAATTTCAAAGTGATCTTATTAACAGGGAGTATTTATGGTCTCACCAAGCCAAAGTATTGTATGGAAAAAGACAAAAGTTGAGACACTGGGTTCATAAAAGAGAAAAGCATTGAATTGGAAGGCAGCAAATCGATTTGCCTGTGTTTATGTAAGAATTCCCTGCAAACAAAACAGGTAGATTGTATATTTTTCCCTCAATGTATTTGTTACTTAAAATTATTAAAATTAAAAATTAAAATAGGATTTATTAAAAAGATTGTTAAACTCTGTGTAGTTTGACACATAAGACACTGAAGTTTTTCATTGTCTAGAAAAGAGGTTTCTGATAGTTGACACTGCCATTCTGTTCCACGACTCATTGAGCTTAAAACACAGCTCTCCTTCAGCCATGTCCTTGTTACAGTTGGTGTTCAGTCCAAGCAAACCTGCCTCTTGGTAGGAACAGACCATTAGTGATCGCAGGCATTGCAACTAGCCCTTGACACGCACCACTGGACCGGTAAGCTTGAATGCATACTGGAGACACAAACCTCCATCTTCTGTGGTAAAAACAACCTGGATTTCATGGCACGTACAGCTGATATCATTTTTCTCTACCATTCTCAGAGAGGAACATAGAATCATAAAACACTTAGAGCTGGAAGGAACCTTAAAGATAATCTAGTTCCAACCCAACATGTTCCAGGTGTGCCAGTGTTCCAACACGGGCACATCTGTCTAAGAGGCTTTGGATTCATTTCACCTAAGATAATTTATCTCTTTTCCTTCTCTTCTGGGATTTCATTGGGAATTTACCACATGGATATCTCCTCTATTAAGCTGTACTGTGCCTATATCCTGTTCCTTACAGCTAAGGACAGGATCCTGAGCAGAAACAAGCAAAATGTTAGCTTCTCTCAAGCTCCTCTCCTGGAGTACAGGCTTACCCAAGCTCTTATACTGGTGTCCATGGCTATGATCTGGATGGTTTCTTACCCAAAGCAACAGTATAACAGACAAGTTATTCTTTGCAGAGCCCTGGGGCTGGAATGGACGGGGCAGAGCAGCACTTGAGATGGCTGCTCCTCCTCCTTAGCCACCTGGATGGTGACAGAGGGCACCCTCAGCAATTTCGTCAGTAACACCAAACCAGTGGGGGCAGCTGATGTGGTGAAGGGCAGGACTGCTGTTCGGAAGGACCTTGAAAGGCTGGAGAAATTAGCTGCCGTGACCCCCAGAAGAAACACCAACCATGTGTCAGGGACAGTAGCAATGCAGGCTCAAGCTGACAGCAGCTTTGTAGAGTTGGAGGTGGGGGGAACCCAGTGGACAAGAAGTTGAACAGGAGTCAGCAGTGAGCCCTTGTGGCAAAGAACACCGTCCACATACTGTGATGTATTCACAAGAGTGTCCTAAGCAGTCCAAGAGAAGTCACAACTCCCTTCTGCTTGGATCTTTTGAGAACACATCTGAACACTACGTCCAGGTTCTCATAAGAAAGATAGTGGCATACCTGAGCGGGTCCAGCAAAGACCACCAAGATGATAGGGCAAAAGAATAGCACATGACGTGCAGAGGGAGGGCAAGAGCATTAGAATTGTTCAGCTTGAAGAATAAACTTGGAGGCATTCATATCATTTTCAATAACTACCTAGAACATAGAATCATAGAATGGTTTGGGTTGGAAGAGACCTTAAAGATCATCTTGTTCCAACATGGTTGTAGAGAGCCAGATTCTTCCCAGAAGTGCATAGTAAAGTGCTGCGATGTGGCAGATACAAGTGGGAGTGCCCAAGATGCTATTTAGGTATCAGAAAACCACTCTTCATGATGGTCATAGAAGGCCTGGATCCAAGAGATGGAGGAATAGTTGGCTCTGGAGATATTCAAAACTCAGCTGAGCAACTTGATCTATTGGGTCTTGCTGCGAGCGTATGGCTGGACCAGAGAACCTCCAAAAGTTCCTTTCCAGCCTAGTTTCTTCTGTGATTCAGCAAAGCTAAGGCAACTTCTCAAAAGGTGGTCTGCACTCTGCCTGACCCAAGTGCCCGTGGTAATGAAGATCCTGTTAAGTCCCAGTTTAATATGATACATCCTTTGTAGCAATCTGAATTGTGACATCCTGTCACAGATGTCACATTCTGTCATCTGATAGAATATTCCACCTCTAATTTCACATCATTAGCTCTTCCCTTTTTTGATTACTGGATCTACTTCTAAAAATATTAAATATTCCTTTATAAATTTGAGGCAGATCCTAGTAGATATGGTTTTCTGTTGACACTTTGGGGGGCTCTAGGGAGTTGGTTTGGAGTTTTGTGTTGTTTTTTTTTTTTTAAAGAACGTATTGCTTTTTCTTCATTTAGGTCCATATCTGTTTGAAACAAGTCAATCTTCAAAGCACAGCAGTCCAAATTATATTTCCAGCTACTGCCTGCAATGCACAGGATTACATTGCGCTTAACCTAGGTAATCAAGAAGCCCAGCTTTCTGTAGGATAAGAATTAGTCTCAGGGATCAAGTTCACCTACAGCAAATCTCCCTCCTATTCTAGATGCATTATCCAATTAGTTTTTCAGCCATTAACCATAGCTGCAAAGAAAGAAAACCCTTTGAAATTGCTAAAATATATATTTTTTTCAATGTTCCTTACTTTTAAAAGCATTTATTCTATGGATAGTGTCTCTACAGTTGCAAAGTCAGTCTTCATGGACTTAAATTATGAACTTGAGTCCCTTCAACATGTGGTAAAATACAGTTGAGGAACATTATTACTTTGCCAAGAGTCACCCTCATCATGAAAATAGCAGGTGCGTTTATGAAGTTGAAGACCAAAGCTCACGGTATCAGTAGCAGTTCAGAGAATAGGGATTGAGACATAAAGACCTGGTTAGAGCATTGGGAGGGACCTCAGACAGGACAGACCTTACTGAGGCTGGGTCCTCAGCACCATACTGAGACTTTGTTCAGTCTCCTGAGTTATGAGATTTGCTCTCTGCTTAGGAGGAAGCATAAGGACAGTTGCACATGAGTACAACATAATAAAACAAGACAATGGATGCTCTGTGTGTCATCCATGATGTTCCCTTGGTGAGCAGAAAGAGACATGGTGATGCCTGTTCGTTATTCCTTCCCCTGCATGTCTTGTTGTCATCAACCAGTTCCCTGTGTTCCTCAATACAATCGTTCTGTGACAGGTCCCCTGGGATGCTGCTAATCACAGTCCACTGTGAAATTAAAGCCTTTTTCCACAGAAGGGAGCAAAGGAGTCCTAACACAGAGGATTGGTTTCCTTTTGCTAGAGAAATGTAGGATTTGTCTGTCCTAAAACATAACCAAGGGCTTAAGAAACCAGAGGCAGAGGCTCCAGTTCTGCCACATCCAGTTCAACACCAGGATTTGGTCTGTCCAAGTCCCAGCTGTGTCCCCTGGCTTGGGGACACAGCCCTGATCACTCCCGCTTCTGCAACAGGCTCTGACAGCAACAGTCGCATCGGGGTGTTTCAGATTGCACACAGTTCAGCTCCACCAACAATTCAGAAATCTGGGAGAACGTTTTTGTTTCAGAGGGTATTTCTAGCCAGGCATTTCCTAAGAATATTGCTGTTTTAAAGACCCAGGATTTTAGGTAACCTGCACTGGTCTTTACTCGCGTTGATGGCAATACTGGGGAGAATAACTTCGCATTTCCTTTTGAGAGGGGCTTCACGTTTTATGTCCCAGCTGCTCTGCACGTTTGTGCCAGGAAACTGATAAAGAGATGTGCTATTTATCACGTCAGATGGAGGTGACAGCACGGCAAGATCGGAGCATCTTGCCAAGAAACTTAGAATTGACACAACTGACTACATGAAAGGAACAAGATCACAAGAACATATATGTATCACATGGACTAAGTATGGGTTGAACAGGGGGTTAGCAGCCCTTTCCCTTTCTCATGATGACTCTCTGGTATGCATGTCTCTTGGTTATGTGATCACAGCCACACAAGGCGGCTCTTCCACCTCCCATCTCTCATTCCAGGGCTGTTTCCATCTCCAAGAAGGATGTAAAAGCTGAGGCACAGAAGTAGTTTTATAGAGAACCAGTTGAGATTTCCTAGGCTGGTTCACTCATACGCACCCACTCCCCCTAACAACCCAAGCTTTGCTTCCTTGTCTTCCAGTCTGTGAAGGGGAATGAAGGAAGAGGCTGAGCAAAGCTGAATAAGTGAGTATCCAGGAAAACGACAGAGCTGCCTGGAGTGAGCAGCTGAAGAACTAGGAACATGCACAAAAAAATCCCGAGGGAGGACATGCCTGGAAAGTGATACCCAGGAGCCGACTACTGAGAGATGAACTAAGAAAGTCACCAGAAGCTTTGAAGGTGCTTCAGTCCACAACTGGATCTGGACTTGGGAGCTAAAGGCTGTATCTGAACAGAAGAAACTCATTGTAGGTTCCAGAAACTGAAGGTGTTGGAAGATTTTTTTTACCCGCATTTCCATGAACTGCCACTCTGAACCTTCTTCCTCAGGACAGTGCCCAACTCTGCAAACATACAAGTGCTTCATGGCACGCACCTCCCAAGTTAAATGTTTGCATGTGCAACAAAACACACACTTGCATCCTAGTGTTCTCACCCACCATGAGGCACAAGTTGATTTCCTTTATGCCACAATCATTCCCTAGTTTTACATTTCTCAATTTTACATGTCACACAAAATATTTCCTTGAGATTATTAGTCCTCCGATATGTGATGTTTGCAGTTATCCCAATATGATTCTCCTTTTTCTGACGATTTCTAGGAATTCTAGGCCTCTTTATACTATTTCTCTTTCCTTTCTGATGCCTGCAGTTCCTTGGTTTCTCATTTCATTCTCTAATGTCCAATGAGATCGACAAAGCTGATCTGTGTGTTTTCCAATTTTTTTTCAAAGATTCCTTCACTTGTTCTTTATCAATTATATTTTTTATAGTGACTTCCTTCCTCACTTTAAATCCTGTCCAAACTACTCTCCTATAGTTTTCTTCTTTAGGAGAGATTTTTTTAATATTTTTTTTAAAGGTGTTCAATAACTCAGCCAGTTATTGTCCTCCTTTTTCATTTATTAATGATCCTGCTTTTTCCGCTACTTTTGCTCTACCCCCAAGATTTACATCCTTCCAATTTTACTTATTCTTGATTTTAATTCATGTCAGCAGAACTTTGACCTCTCATCAAGGGTAGCATTGCTAATACTGGTAGGCTGGCCAAGGTCTAAATTTGGCGATTTCTGTGATTTTTGCTTGCCTAGACTTTTAACACAATAAACTGTTCTTTCTTTTCCCCGTCTATTGGGCCTCAGCACCAGTTTCTCAGATCAGATGAGCCAGCAGGACTCACTGGAGCTCACAAGATCTTTTGGGATTAGCACTTGCTGAACACCTGCTGCTTTCTGGGCACTGGGCAGGAGCAGAAGGGACAATGCTTTCTCTCCAATGCAAGCTGCATGACAATGGTGGGTATTTCCTACGTGCACTTTCCTTCCCAGATGTGTTGGGATCATTCTGGAAGAACAAAGTGTTGTGGTAGTAAGACCAGGTGGCTCCACAACTGCTCAACCCCAAATAGGGTCAAAGAGATCACGTGCAACCAAAGAACAGGGACAAGGATCAGCCAATGCCTGGGCACCGTGGGACACAGATATCCCAGCCAGGCAGGATACTTTGGGCTGGATGTAGATACCTGCAGTGTCTCTACATGAAACAGTCACTGCAGGCTTCCTTCAGAGTCACCAGAAAGATACGGTGTCTTTTAGGCTACGTTCATCTCATCCTGAACTGGATGTCTTGGCGAACTCTATCTTAAAACCATTGTTTCTCTCCCCTGTCTGGAAAAGAAGCTCAAGGTGATGAATGCAGACACTGAGGAGATGAAAGAGGGGGAAAAATAAATATATAAATTAAATGACCACATTTTCTCCTGGTCTGACCCTTTGAATAGCATTTCTCTGATATTTTTGAGAAATGAGAAGGTGAAAAAGTCATTTTAAGTTAAATGAAAAATTTTGCTTCACCTTATTTTTCCTTTTACTCTCTCAAAGCAGCTGAAAGAGTGTTTGTAAAAAATAAAAGTAATAAAAATAGAAATTTCATCCTGAAAACTTCACAAACAGAATGGTTTGGGTCCTTTAAAGGACTCCGCATTTGCACTTGATATTAAAAAAAAGCAGCTAAAAAAGCTGCCTCCTGCCCATCCTCTACTGAAGCTGCAGGCAAGAACCAGTCTGCTTTTCAAGAGACTGGCCATCTTCTGCTGCCTTGCCTCCACATGTTCCCTGAATGCCCCAGTTCTTCTTCCTCATTCTCTCTCCTGTTGACATTGTGTTCTCTGTGACATCAGCTGGTGACATCATCCTCCACATTCACGGTAGCAGGTCTAACTCTCCACTGCTGGGTCTCTCCTACTCTTCCCCTGAGACCTTTCCCAGATGTGGGGCTGCCGACTCTTTTTATCGCGGTTAGAAGAACACCTCCTTATCTTTCACCACAAGTTCTTCCCTCCTCGCTGCAAATAACCCGCACTCGTATGACACTCAAACTCACAATCTCTGTGTCGTGTTCAACACCTACATCTCCCTCACACCAAACACTCGTGTCTGGATTCTTGCCAAATCCTGCAGATTCTTGGCTGTAATCTCTCCAAAATCTCCTGCCATCCCTTCCTGATAAAACACCTGTCTCTCCCCGAGTCAGCTTATCTCAACCTTTATAAACTTTACCAGCTTTCACAATATTACGCAAGGTCTATTCAAAATCCTGACTATAAAATTCTTTGCTTCTGCAATCTGGTGGTTTCCCTCTATTTTTCCGTGTTTTTACATTTGCCCTTACCACCCTCACCAGTTCTGAGGATCTTCACCTTCTCCTTTCTTGCTCCTGCCTTGCCTGAAGGCTCAGATCACACCTTGCAATCCTCAGAATAGAAAGTGTTCAAATACTATGGCGATACACTGACATGGGAAAGTAAGGAGAGATGTAGTCCTTCTTGCTGTTGTGAGCCTCCCTTCCCTGGCCTGATACCCATCCTAAAAACATAGATCTTCTAAAACATGTAGGAGTTAATGCAAAGCTTATATAATGCCACGTTTATCACTCAGCTCTTCATCACCACCATTTCCCAGCCTACATCTGATCCCAACCTGGATTCAGATGTGAACATTGTCCCATTTGTCCTGTCTCTCACTCAAAGGCAGATATGATAAGAAATCGAGAGATTATTTATTAAGAGGCTTTGCGTGCCTTTGAGGAAGCTTAAAGTGATAGTGTGTTGAAGTGGGTATGAGAATCCCCAAGAAAGAGGGAATAGGTCTGGAAAAGTACTGCAAAACGTACCTAGGATTATTTGTGCTAATTTTTTTTTCCATGGGTTGGCCAAGTGCCATGTTTTTCCGTCTTCAGTGTTCACTTTGCCTGAACTTTAATGGCAAGGGCATCTGCCAAATGTGCTTATGGGCTTGCTGGGGTGTTTGTGGAGGGCAAGTCAGAACTACCTCCCTTGAAAGACCTCATGGCCAGATCTCAGTGACACAAGATTGGCTTGTGCAGTCAAGAAACAACGATGACACCAAGTGACTAAGCCCAGTCAACTAATGCAGAAAGAATGCAAATATTAAGAAACCAAGCCACTGAGCAAATGAAACCTGTGAGCAGTTTGTGTGGGATAGTTCCAAATAAACTTTATGCTGCAGTGAATGTTCCCTCAACTAGGACAAAAAAAAAAAAATAATCCACCAAACTTGTAATTTATTGAACCAACTGTAGTGGCTGTCTGTTACATCTTGTATTCAGGATATACCTCATCATTACACAGATGCATCTTTAGTACCAAAGTTTACTGTAAATGTGCTTCTTCCTAGTAACTCTAGATCAAATATTCCAAATTTATAACTCTGGAGGTTATTTTTATTACCTACTAGAGCCTTTCTTGCTTTCTGGGCTCTGAAAGGCAGGCTCTGCTCTTCTGTCACTCCCAGTGCTACCCAGCACAACCCAGCCCAGCAGTTGGAGGTTAAATGGCACTTGTACATATCACAGCCTCATAGAATGGTTTGGGTTGGAAGGAACTTTGAAGATCATCTAGTCCCAACCCCCTGCCATGGGCAAGGACACCTCCCACCAGACCAGGTAGCTCAAAGCCCTATCCAGCCTGGGGATTATGTCTCCATAAGGCAGCGAAGAATCCATTTCTCACTCTCACAGCTTTACTGACTGTACCAGACTCACAAAGTCTAAAAACACACACTTGTTTAAGGAGCAGAACTGGCACAACGTGGCCTTGGGACATGTATCAGATCTGTTGAGTAAGCAAATGTCATTTCTACAGATTTATTGCTCCTTTGGAATCCAACAGTGCTCCGAGGCTGCTGCTGAGATGGCTGATGGTAAAAGCACATGTTAGGACATTCACACCACCAGCCAGCACGGGCCCAGGCTTGCTGTCAGGAGCAGACATGCCCACCACCACGCTGTGATCAAGCTTGTATGCACAAAGAGGTCACCTCTGCTCTTCGGGTGCCATAACATGAGCCAACATCTCTTTAGAAGGCAACATCGAGGTGATCTTGCATGTGCCATCATCATATATCCAAGCCTGGCTCCTTCCAAGCATGTTGCTGATGCTAAGACCCAGCTGAAGCCCAGCCCATAGCACAGAGGGTGGGTAGAAAGCAGGCAGCTTGAGGAGCTTTCTCTCCATCTCAGAGTTATATAGACACAAACTTAAGTCATAGTCACAGTTCCCAGAGCATCAAACAGAATAGGCAGAGAAAGGCTAAAAGGGAAACTGAGATATTGACAGAGCTAGTGACTTGTCTAGGACCACTTACATGGCCATTGGGACAGCACTGGGGACACAGCCTTTGTCTCCTTGGTCCCCATACAGTGATTTACACTGCCCTATTAAAGCAAAGAGAAAGGGATAAAACCAATTTCCTACAAAAGTTCAGCGTTTCTGGGTGTGTTCTGAAACAAGAAGGATTTGCACTGCCATCTCAGTAGCCCACCTCTCCTACTAAACCGATAAGTGCACACAGAACTCTTGTCACGTAATCCAGGGCACCAACAGCAGTGGATACACCTAAGAAAGTACTGCAACTAACAGCTTCCATGCCCTGCAGGAGGAGGAAGACTCAGGGTAACGTCCCACAGCCACAAGCCTGCAGGATGCCGACAATTTTGAGAGGTTTTGGGGAAAAACAACAAAATGATTGAGGGGTTGGTTAGATTGGAGGAAAAGAAAAAAAAATATTGAAAGCACTAAATATACGTTACTTGGCCAACTAACACCCAAGGGAAAATAAAAGGGCTGGCAGGCAGGAGGGAGCTGAGAGCCAAGGAAGAAGTAGGATCTCCATTGTTAAGAGCTCTCAATCCTTGTAAGCGAACAATGAAGAACGACTGTGTGCTGCAAGCCAGGAGATAAGTTAGGCTGAGGGGAAGCTGATGAGTGTAGGAACTACACAAACAGATGAAAATCAAGTCCTTTCTGAAACAATATTTCTTGCCCTAGCTGCACCTGGGTCTTGATTCTTCTCCTGTGTTTTTCATTCTCTATGTGGTCGAAATGTTAAGGCGCTAATTCTTCCCAGGCGTGCAGAGGAACCGCTTAATGTGGAGCAAGAGGGTATAAATAGATGTGGTGGGATAAAACTGAGAAAAGGGCAAGTGAGGTCATTTAGATTGGAATAATCTTCAAATGAAGTGATGGAAGCTGCTTCTCACAGGTTATTTAAAACTAGATGGGGGGAGGAAGGGGGAAAGATTGTTTTCTTTTTTTAAAGAACAGCAGACTTTAAGGGAAAAAAACAACATCGCACTATGAAGGCAATAGATGAAGAAGAGAACCATTGTTTCTCTCCCCAAACTTATTTTTTGAGGTCTTAAAACCACCTAAGTGTATAAGCAACATTTTATAATTGAATGTGTTTTTTGTCCCTCTTTTACATTAATTGGCACAGATTAATAAGAACAACAGTTGATAACAATAAAGCTCACTTATTGGCCAATGATTCATGTTTCTCCAAGGCACAGTAAGACAGCCATGATTATAAGGAAATAAATTAAAGAGAGGAGCAAAAAAAATCCTATTAAAGCTCCAAAGGAGAGACAGGGGAGATCCCAAAAATGAGCAAGAGATAAACATATTATCTTGTGCCCTCAACCATAAGGTGTAAGTTGGGTGAGTAGAAGATGTAGAAGATAAATACCAATCAATCTTCATCACAACAATTCATAGTGATTATAGACAGGCCAAGAACATACTGTAGTTTCAGATGTTCAAAAGCAAATACAAATCTTGGTCCCAGTCCTACAAGAAAAGTCACAGAGAATTATAGCCACCAGGCAATACTGATAGAATCACAGAGTAGTTTGGGTTGAAATGGACCTTTAAAGGTCATCTAGTCCAACCCCCTTGCCATGAGCAGGGACATCTTCAACCAGACCAGGTTGCTCAAAGCCCTATCCAACCTGACCTGGAAAGTTTCCAGGGATGGAACATCAACCACCTCTCTGGGCAACCTGGGCCAGGGTCTCACTACCCTCAGTGTAAAAAAATGTCTTCCTTACATCTAGTCTTATATCTGTTCCCTTTTTTGGTTTAAAGCCATTGTTCCTTGTCATTTCACAACAGGCTCAACTAAAAAGTTTGTCCCCATCTCTCCTGTAGGCCCCTATTTAGTACTGAAAGGCCACAATAAGGTCTCCCCGCAGCCTTCTCTTCTCCAGGCTGAACCCCCCCAACTCTCTCAGCCTGTCCTCCCAGCAGAGGGGCTCCAGCCCTCCCAGCATCTCCGGGGCCTCCTCTGGCCCCATCCAACAGCTCCATGTCTCTCCTGTGCTGAGGCCCCAGAGCTGGAGGCAGCACTGGGGGGGGGTCTCCCCAGAGCGGAGCAGAGGGGCAGAATCCCCCCCTGGCCCTGCTGGCCACGCTGCTGGGGATGCAGCCCAGGATGCTATTCTTCCATAACAACCAGATGAAACCAGGCAGGTTTTGAGCAAGAGGCAGCTGAGTTTTCCAAGGGTCCTCTCCTCAAAGGCTCAATGTGCTGCTGACCTGTGGCCTCCTGGTAAATTTATATCAATTACTCTTCCTCCCTTCTGTGTTAATTCAGCCCTTACAGATATGCAGTCCTGACATTATGAGTTTTCTAACACAATGTATAAAATCCAGAAATGAAAGGCCACTGCAATGGGATGAAATTCAGTGCCCTTTACTATTCAAGGGGTCAAATTTGATGATCTAAATGGCCCTCCTGTCATCAACTATATGAACCTCTCTTCAGTCCAAGAAATGAATCCATTTTTTTTAATACTAATTCACCAAAGAGCTGTCAAGGGTTAACGACCTGAGGGTTGTATTAGCCAAAAAACCACAAGACCCCCCCCCTTCTAGCTTGTGCTTAGAGAGACCGAGGGGTTGCCAACAAAAGAAGAAAGGAAAAAGAAAAAAAAAAAATTCTTGTGGGCTATTCAGATCTCACAGAGGAAAATCAGAGCAGAAATTCTGGTTTGGACCCCAGTTGGGATTGTAATGAAAGTTACAATCTCCCTCACCAGGGACCAGTGTTGGAACAAGCCTGTGACCAGCCTGGCTCCCTGCCTGTGCAGCACGGCTTAAAACAGGCAGGACTCCCCTCCCTGTGCACAGGATCTCACATCTTCTTATGGGCTTGATCCACACAATCTCCTGCTGTCCTGGAATAGCAGCTGAGACTTTAAGTGGCTGCAGCGTATTATATCAGGAAAACTGGAATCCAGCTCTGGTCAGAAAGGAGACCTGTTTGCTTGGGAAATGCCTCAATGAGGATGGACCAAGAGCCTGCTGCAAAACCTCCCAGGAAAAAAAAAAACAA
>JAHREE010000251.1:374641-395472 GCA_033628505.1 Tringa tobata | reverse complement strand
TTCAAATTCTGATATTTTACCCAGTCCAGGCAGGTGAAGACCCCAAACATCCTGATGCCTAGCTCAATACCTTCACCCCAGACCATGCTTCCTTGCCAAAAGACTCTTATACTTTTCTTAAATAAAAACCTTGTCTGGCCTGCAAAGGTGGTGTGCTCTGCAGTCCCTGTTGATGACCATTCACCCAAAAACTTCCCAGCTTATGCCGAGGCTCCATTCCCACTTCCTCCTCTGGGCTTCCTTTGGGTTGCACCAAGAGCATGCGGAGAAGATGGTGCCATGGCTGAATGTCACCCCAACCTTGTAGAGGGACATATCATGGGTGGAAACTACCTGATTGATTTTAGGTGTCTAGACTGTAGACACCGAGTTAGGAGCCTATGCTCCCTGCTCAGTGTGTTCCTTGGGGCACAATTCCTCACATGCTAGATCTGATGTCAAAAACAGGTCAGATGATTCACCCTCAAGAGTGCTTCATTCTCTCCAGGGAATAAATGAAGTCTAAGATGTTAGCTGCGATACCATCCTCTACCTCATAGACACCTAGAGTTACATGAGATGGGTGCCCACTCTCAGCTGGTCCAGTCATACTGTGCACACAAGGATAAGCATTTTCCAAAAACTTTCTATATCCTGGGTTGAAAGCAATTAGTCAACTTCGGTGTTGAATAACCACCAGCCAATAACTGCTGCTATTTCTTTGGTGGTGATTGGGAATCCTAATTGCAAATATGGTTTCTGTTGCATTTTAGCAACAAAAACTCTGGTGATGCCCATCTTTTCCTCCTAATTGTGAAGCACTCATTTAACAAAGTCCGGTGCCTTCTCATCCCACCTTTTCTGCAGATCAGCTTCAGCCCAGCAGCGTGAGAAACAGCAAACCTCAAAAAGAGGCTGAATGCTCTGTTACAGCTGAACCTAAAGACACTCTGTGGATGCCTGAAGGTTTGTGCTGAAGTAAGAAACAGTACTGCCCCCCTTGGTAGCTGGTGTACCTTTTTTGTTTGTTTGTTTTGGGAAGGGAAAAATTAGGGAATAAAACTGCAAATTCGGGAATTTCACCCAGGGAATGAGAGACATTTCTGGCCCTTTGCGTAGAGGGAGCTGAACCATTTTCCAGGCTCTGCTGACCATGTCTCATCTAGGGGAAACATCAGATGCAAAACACATACAGTATAAGCATAAAGAGCTCAACATCTGCATTTATACAACAAATCCCATCCTTGCTCCTTGTGAGCTACGGACAAAAATAAGTAGTCTCAGCAAATACTACCTACTTTCAGGTGCTTCTGTTTCTTCTACGTGAAGGGAGATAGGGAGAGACCTCAGGCAGCTCCAAATTACCCTTGAAAGTGACTACTGCCCCCCTGATCATAGAATCATAGAATGGTTTGGATTGGAAGGGACCTTAAAGATCATCTAGTTCCAGCCCCTAGAAGCTCCGTCAACCACTGATGACAGACCAGGAGCTGTTTGCGATGTATTATTCAGTGGATGTAACTAGAACAGAATCTAATTCTGCATGATTTGCCCAAAATAATACTCCAAAAGAAAAGGACACAAGAATAGTGGTGTAAAAAAGGTTTTCCTTTTATGTGTTGTTCTCCCGCCTCCTTCCTTACCCTGTCCCATCTGAAACTTAAATCCCACCTGCAGCGATGGCCAAACTGGAGCTGAAAACAGGTCTCACTCCAGGCATGTGTGAGGACTCCACATGTTGCTATGGAGGCTGTCACTTTGGGCAGGTGTCATGTTAAATCTCTTGAGGGATTGACTGCTGTTTGTCGTGGGAACAGGGGGAATCTCTCCAGCTTTAGCCTGTGCAATGGCTTCATAAGTTAAAGCTGCACATGATCAGCTTAATCTTATGCTGCAGTTGTTGACTGGTTTGGTTTGTTTTTTTTTTTCCAGAAGACGATTACGCAGAGAGTTGCTCAGAGTGGGAATTCTTGCACTTTTCTCCTCTGAGAATAATAATTAATCGCTTATTATCATTAATTGCATTTTGGAAGCCTCCCTGGCTGATTTTACCTGTAAATCTCCATGCAACTTCAAGGCATTAATGAAAATGGACTCACCCGCAGAGGTGGCTGAGAATTTTTTTATTAAGTGTTAAGGGAGAATTCGGGGCCAGGGGATAAGGCATTTTGGAAAACGTGTTAGTTTTGAGAAAGTTCCTGCTGGGAACGTTTCTCAAATTCAGGGCTGAACCCCAGTCAAATCTACAGGGGAGAGAAAACACCCAGGGTGGGTAACTACTAACACAGATTCTAGCCTTTTTTATAAATCAGGAATCACGCTGCAGGTCCCAGTTCCATGCCACAGTGACTGTCCTGACCCTGTCTCCTCTCTGAATAAAGAAACCTATAATGTCTTGAGCCCAAGAAAAAACCCTGATGCGCATTTGCATTGAGAGTGAGAGAAAGGCAGATGAAATAACCCATTAAACATGACACAGCAGCAGATCACACAGCAAACCCAGGGGCCCCCTTTTTCCAACCCCCCTCCTGAATTCATAAAACCCCTTTTCCTCACAATGAGAAACCAGGCTGTTTAGCAGGAGGCAGGAGAAATTTGCTGACAGGGAGAACCTAAGCTCTTTGACTCCCCTAAGCCCCTCCTTACATTTGGATATTATTAGCACCTGTTTCTAATCCATTATTTAGAGGTTTTACACTTAACAGCTGAAATTGCCAAGGGTGTTAGGTCTCACTCAGAAAAACTGAGTACAGTACAATCGGGACTACTTTAGGCAAATCACTTACTCCCTGTTCACAAAGGAATATAAGCCAGCACCTCGTTTCCAGGAGGTGTTTAGCTTCATCTTACATTGTCCTTTGCTGAATAGGGTCTCATTTTCTCCATATATCATTATTTTACATGTAGTAAAGGCCATTTACTGGCCTTTCAGAGGTGGTCATCAAGAGGTAATTGTGCTGCCCAGTCTGCAGAATAGAAGAGAAGGAGCGTAGACTTCCCTGTTTGTCTCAGTTATCATTTACTGCTCTCTACCAAAATAATTCCCAGAACTAATAACGCTCATGGCAGTCGTTGTGTATATAGTGATATGTCAATATTGAATAATTTTAGGCAGACTGTACTTAAGGACTGTTTTGCTCAGATGATCCTGACTGTGGATGATGAACTTTTAGGAGGACTATGAAGCCTAGTTGTTGTTACCAAGACTATATGAGGACCTCTGGAGAGTCTAGAACCTTAGGAAATACAGCTGCAGGCAGATCTCTGTCCTAGTTACAGCAGATCCCTCTTTCCCATTGACACTAAATGTATTACTTTGCCAAATCTCCTCTTCTTCCTCACCAAACACACATCCTACTTCAACACTGCATGGTCATTTGAAAAAGCTTTTGGTTCTTTTTTGTGTTTTATAAAAATAGCTGAAAGCGAACAAACTGGGAAGCCCAGCTCTGTCCTGAAATGCAGGTGTGTAAATTCCTGAAACCATGGGGGTCAGCGCAAGTGAAAATGAAGCTACTCAGTTTCCCTCTGCCCACTTTCACAAAAGAGCTCTGGATTTGTGCTGCTGGGGCTGAGGGAGGAATTTACCCCTCAGCATCTGAAGGGATTGTTCACGTTATTAATTCAGGCCATAAACAGAACAAATTAAATTGATAAAAGGGCACAGATGGAGGCAAACACATAGGATGAAGTTTATTACAAAGGTGGGAAGCACCTTTCTGAACCCAGCTACCTGGCTTTTTGAAGCCAGGCCGCAGGCAATGGCTGTGCTGTCTTCTGCTGCCCAACAGCATCAAAAAGACTAGACCCATCACGGCTGATAGCGGGGAGGCCAAAACCACAGGTCTCAAAATGCCAATCACCTCACTTGGAGGCATTTGACCGGCAGGATGGTGAGGTTACCTTGCTTTGGTCCGTTGCAGAGATAAGAGATGCTCGAGCATCCCCCCAGACCTCACCTTCTGCCTGGGCCCCCCTCCCTAAGAGCAACCTCAGGCTCCTGGTGGGGTTGCGACCACAGTGGGAGGTCTGAGCAGGACCCTCCATCGTCAGTGGCTCTTCTGGGTGAAGCAAAAGGAGAGCTGGAGCTTTGCCAAGCTTTGCTGCCCTTATCTTATCTCGGCTGGAGTGCAGCCTCTGACATATCTTCATCTCTTCGCGCTGTGACACAGCCGGGCAGAGCCTACCGGCTGATGCTCAGGGTGATATCGCTGCCTCGCTCCACCCCCCCTGCCCTTACCACGCTCTCTGTGTGGTGGGCTCTGAGATTAGGATCTCAGGTCGCCGTTGGGAGGCAGCTGAAGTACCACAAGCCTCGTTGGTCTGAGGTGTAAGGTCTCTGGCCTTACAGCAGTTACACCTGCGGCGGGTAGGGGTTTTCAGGACTGGGGTTTTTCACCCTCCAAGTTGTTGTCTCGTGCTCCAGAACAGACCATACGATGTAGAGAGTGACAGGTGCACTGCAGAACACAAGGGCAAGAGATGATAGACCTTTCCTACTAATCTCCTTGTACCCAAAATCTGTATAAGAGAGAACTGCTTTATATGCTAAAGCATTAACGTATTAGCACTAAGAGCATTAGGGACTTGTTTAGCACTGTAACCTCCACACCCATCACACGGCCGGGCTTTAAAGGGCTCCATCCTTGCCTGGTCCTTGTGCCTTCCAGCAGTCATTCCTCATCTTCTGCAGCTATACTAAAATGTATCACCAACAGGCTTGGTGTCTCCTGTTCTCCCTAGCTGATGAAAAAACAAACAAACAAACAAACAAACAACTTGGAAAAACTTTTAGGGGATGAGATTTAATCACAACTCTGGGATCTGGGACATTCAACATGACCAGGGAAAGTTGCCTGGATTTCTCCTGGCTGTGCTGAAAAGGCAAATGCCTTAAAACTGCCCAACAAAACAACATTACAGGATGCACTATGTGTCCTTTTGGGATTCAAAATCCACCTCTGCTTTTCCCAGTCCATCTTCCTTTTTTTTTTTCTCCCTTGTATTTTGCTTTCACCTTCAGAGATGAGTTTAGTTCATTTTCATTTCCCCCTAGAAATAGCCAATAATGGCAGTTTTCTAACCAGGCACAAGATCTTGGCTCTGACTTCCCAAAGCCTCTTGCAGGGCCCAAAGACCCCTCATGACCACAAAAGGAACCATTGCAGGGGGATGGGATACCAACTCCTGTGGGAGTTCCCAGGATGGGAGCCTTGCAGCCAAGTTTGAGATCTGCAGCGCAGTGCCCACCTGGATGTCCCTAGAATAGCAGTGAAGAAGACGGAGGAGGTCCTCAAGGAGGTGAAAGGAAATGGAGGACTGACCTTATGCAGTCCAGGATATGCTGCTGGCCCATTGTGTCTCCCCAGCTGGTGGGAAGGGGTGAGAACAGACCAGCACCCCAATACCAGCGGGAGAAGAAATAATCCAAATTGTGCATTTCTGATGCACAGTTTTCATCAGAGCATTCAGTTACTCTTCCAGCATGGTGACTAGTGGGCCAGATCCAGACTGTGGAATGGCATCAGATCAGACCCCTTTTGGATGAGGCAACAGTGGAAGTCTTTAGGCCAGCCTATGCTCAACCCAGCACCAACTCTCTTCTAGCCCATCACAAGTCCCACACTTGGGTTCCCTGCGACATCTGACCTCTGCTGCCTGGTCATCCCCAGGTTCATCCCACATATACTTAAGACCTTCCCAAGGTCTCTAAGTAAGGTGTGTCGCAACCTTTGGGTCTTCCCTGCCAATGAAAAGGAAAAGATGCCTCCAGAGAGGGTTTACGTAAAGAGCGTGGGATGATTAGCTCAAAATCCAGGCCATAGCAGGCAGATGTTGTTTCAGAGAGGGAGTACGATTTGCATTGCATGTAGATACAGGCAGAAAAGTCCGTGGTGGTCTGAGAGCTGCCCCAGGCTGGGAAAAGCCCAGGAGGGAAGGGTTTGTTAGAGCTGTGGTTGCTGGGGACACCAGGAGCAGTCATGCTCTGCTATGCTCTGGGCAAAATGTCTGGGAGCACAGCCCGGCAGAACCAGTCTGGTAGGGTTGCTGGCGTATTCATACCGGTGTGATTGGTATGAAATCATGCCCTCACCCTACCTCCCAGTGAGCTGCTGAAGAGCTTCCCTGTTTTGTAACAGAGATGACAACATCCATCCATCCATCCATCCATCCATCCATCCTTCCATCCATCCATCCCTCCCCTGCCAAGCGGGGATGTGAGTGCAGCGGGTTAACATCCCTGTGGTCCCCTGAGGCTGGCAGGCAAAAGGAGGTCCTACCACTCCCACCGCTCCCACCAATGTGGGGCAAAGGGGTGCTCACCCCTACGTCTGTGTGTCGTTCGCTACAGCAAGCAGCTTTACTCGACACACAGATATTAGCAATATGGAGGTGTGGGACAATTTGCTCCTTTGTAAGACTGGCTCAAGGGACTACTCTAGACTCAGGCAATGTGGCTTTGAGCTCTGCTCCTGGTGCTCCATCCAGACACTTTCCTTGTCCCAACCTTTTCAAAGTGTCCTTACACCACATCAGAATTGAAAAGTTAAATAAAACACTGAGACTTCAGTCCTTTGCATGGAAGCAAAAAAATATTGCTACTAATTTTACTTGTATTTTATATAGCTTTGGACTTATGTACTTGGACATCAAGTCTGGATACAGATTCTCCATCACAGTAGTATTAATCTAGAGTAATGAGATTACAGTTGAAAGAGATTCTATGGTTTCACACCACTGAAATTAATCCAGAATTCAAGCCCTCACTTGACACTGAGTATTATGATCATGTTGAGTATGACAGCCTGGTCAGGAGTGAGAAACTGGCTCTGCAGTTTTGCAGAAACCTGGCTAGTCCACTGCAGCAAACTCCGGTCAGATGGGCTCTTCCCAGTGAACATGGACAGCCTTTACACTTTCCTTCTCCCAAAACCACTGTCTCGCTTTGTTAAGCCTCCACCCCTGCTGCTGTAGGCATGTCACCAACTTGCCCAACTCTGAGACTCCACTGATGTGGCCCCAGCTCTTTAATGAGAGGTGTGAAGATTCTTCACGGAACATTTTCTACTCACTTCTAGTAGTGAGCTGGCTACTTTGGCTACTACTAAAAGTAATTCCAAGTCCCTGGCACAGTTTCAGCATGACCTTGCACCACTCTTAGAAGCAATTCCCAGGCATGGATTGGGAGTTGGCAGGGGACCACCCGGTTTTGAAGGCTGATTTTGACAGTATGGACCAAACTGTATCAGCTGAACCAGGGCCCCGAGAATGGACAAGGCACAGTTTGATTTACAGATACTGCAATAATTTTTTTACGTTGCCTCTGTTGCTTGTGGCTTTGCTGGTTATGATTATATTGGTATCTTGAGGGCTTTACACTGTAAGAGCCTCAGTTTGCATTGTCTTAGTGGTTTCAGAGCGGGCAAAACCACTCAGTACTTCAGTCCTTTGAAGTATCTGCATTGTTATGGTCATTTATAAACACCGTCAGGCAGTTTGTTACTTTCTCACCTCCACTTGCTGCCAAGAAATAAATTAGAGTTAATACTTCCCTTGTTTGCATATGAGATAACTGAGTGGCTTCACACTGCTGGGTGTGCCCGGTGTGTGCTCAGCGCCGCTCTGAGCAGTGATGGGCAGTCACCTTTGGCTGTGGAGCTCACTGTGAACTTCCTGAAAGCTTCCCTTACATCCAACATTGGGCAGAACACCAGCAGCTGGGGGCTTGTCCTGAGCTTTTCATGGAACCACAGAGTGATGCAGTTCTGAAGGGATCTTGGGAGGTCTCTGGTCCAAACCCCCATCCAAAGCAAGGTGAAAATGAAGCTAGATCCAACTTCAAAGTTATACCATACTGCTCAAGATCATATTCAGCTACGTTTTGAATATCACCAAGGATGGAGATCCCCAACATCTCTGGGTACTTCCTCCAATTTTTTGTCATCTTCATGGTGAATTTTTTCCACTCCCCTTAATGTCTAACTGGGATTTCTTGCAATCAAAGTTCATTGCCTCATTTCCCTTCACTGGGGACATCCAAGGAGAATCTGACTCTACATCCTCTATACCCTCCCACTAAGCAGTTGAAGACAGCAATAAGATTATGCTTAGATGTCTCGGTTAAGGGCTGGACAAATGCATTTTTCTCAGCCTCTCCTTGTAAATCCTGTGCTTTAGTCCCCTAACCATGTTGGTGACCTTCTGTCTAAGTCTCTCCAGTTTGCCAATCTCCTCCTTGTGGAAAAGCCCCAAACTGGGAAGCCCAAAACCAGATAAAGTATTCTGGATGCATCTAATAAGTACCAAATACTTCTATTCAGAGGAGAATAGGTCTTCTCTATCCACTACACTCCAGATGGTGTAATAAGGATTATTGTCCTCTTGGGCTGTTTTTCCATCCGTCCATCCATCCATCCATCCATCCATCCATCCATCCATCCACCTTCTTGGTATTTTGAAATTCTTTCTTACTTGAACTGATGCATCAAAGACAGGAAATCAGACTTAAGCTAAGAGAGAGGTGAGGATGAGCCCTTTCTCCTTTGTGCCTCCATGAGAATGAGAAGGATGGAGCAAGTGATGAGAGAAACCAGCAGCAAAGCCACATCAACACAATTCAGCAGGAGATGTCCACATAACAGCTGGGTGAAAAAACAGTTATCTACCTATCTATCTCCTGCACTGGGTGGAAAAGGAAGAGGGAATGGTACTATGGCACCATGTAGTTTTACATGATATGCTGGTTGGCTTTCCACCTCACTCACCTTTTTGGAGGTGGTCCATGGACACTACATGACAAAGATAGATAACAGGGTTTTGTACTGGTGCTGGAGTAAACCTGTTTGCTCACTAGGGTTTTTAGGGTATCTATGAAACAGAATTACGATGCAATTCAATGATAACTCAATACAGAGCTGTTACTTCTGTCTGAATACCACTTGAACCCCCTGCCCCACCAGCCCTAAGCATCGTGTTGAAGGTGCAGAGCAGAGATGAAGAGAATGTACTAATCTGTCCCGCATTAGACCCTGCACAGGGAAACATGAGATATTAGGTATTTTGATGCTTACAGAGCTGTTTAATCATAAGATAATGCCCAGCCTGTTCACACTAATTAGGGTGGGTCCTGTTTGCATAATCTTGATTCCAGAGGTGAATTAAGCTCACAGACAACTTGTTTCTACCGCAGATTTTATCCATTCAGCACATTTGATACAGGATCAGATCTCAGTCTGATGAAATTGTTGCAGGTTGGATTATGAGAAGGAGGAAGGAAGGAAGGAAGGAAGGAGGAAAAGAGAAGTGCAACCAAAAAGGTGGCTGAACTTTAAGGTATAATTGCTCCTGGATTGCTTGGTCTTGGCAGAATATAGCCAAGGCTTTATAATTTGAAGGGGATCTCTGCTTCTTACTCACCCTTTGGATGAGGGGATGTTTAATAATAATTCATTCTTTATTTGTTTTGCAAATAACACAATTCAGTCACGGATCAAACATGGGGCTTCTTGCCCCACAGTTCTTACAATCTGACTCCCTTCCTTTCAAAAAGGCATCCATTCATTACTTTCCCAACACTACGCAGCATCAGAGGACCAATTTTCAAGCATTCCCTTCGAAATAAAAATCTATTCAGGGCATCCACCACCTCTTAACGAATTAATTAAATTTTAATTAAACATCACCAAGAAATTAACTTTCTCTGTGCAGTCAGCTGGATTGGGAAGGGCCATGGGGCATTCTGATATAGTTACAGCTCTTCTCAGCTTTTAAAGGGGAGGGATCTATGCTGATTCATTCATAATCAGCGCACTGAATAATGCATGGGATGCTAATGACAGTCCAAAGTCCTGAGAAGGAGACAGAAAGTACTTCCACAACTCCATTTTTTTGTATTTTTTTTTTGAAGGCAGGAGTAGAGAGGGGAATAATAATAAAATAAAATTTAAAAGTTCTAGTTCACTTTAAAAAGCCAGGATGAAACACAACTTTGAGGACTTTGTGAGCTCCTGATAGATATCTGGAGGAGCATTATCTTTTTTTGTTGATATTTCAGAAGCTGCCTTCTGGGCCCTCACCCTATTCCTACATTTTCTCCCATCTCTCACTGAAGCAGAAGTACTAATACTTGAAAATAAGTACTGAGACAGCTCGTGCTCCCACATAATGCCCACAAACACAGGGACCAAGGAAGGAGGCAGTCAGAGATGTGAGCTACAGAGAGAGAGAGGGGAAGTTATGGGGGATCAGGAGCAATGAGACACTGGGAGATGTAGGGCTCTGAAGATGACTTGGTCTCATATTACCCTTACAAGCCTAGAAATTTTCCCTAATTAGAAGGGTATTTTTGACAGAAACCCTGAGGTGAATGGCTATGACCACGGTGTACGGCTTTAGTCAAATTGTAATTTTAAGACACCTTAAATTACTTCATATTCAGAAAGCAGAAAGGCTTTTCCTGCCTTGCCCTGGTGCAGGACACCTCCAGTGTGAGGGACTGGAGAAGTCAAGCCAGCTGAAGCACAAAAAGCTCCAAGCTTGACGGCAGCCAAAATCTAGATGAATTGGGATGAAAAAGCGAGTGTCTGAGTAGTGGAAACACAACCTTTCTGGTTCATTCCCTGACATTTTACCTGGAGCTAAAACTAACCTCAGTGTTCTCTTTCCCCTTTATACGTTGAAGAATGGAGTAGAGGGCACTTTTACAAAGGACAAGTTGTCCTATTTTAAAATACATGTCTAAAATATCCTGACTACCTCTAGAAGAGCTCAGCACTCCCCTTTGACTAGAGGAAACTTAGCTCAGTCTTGGATTTTTAGGTTATGCCTCTTTCAGCAAACTAAAGGGTCCCAAGGGACCACTGCTGGAGCACCAGTGTCCCTTCTAATAATTAGCACAGATCATGGCATGATTTTTGCTTGATCAATCAGCGCTGACACAAGCAATGCAGCTGTACTACCCTAAAAATCTGTACCACCCCTAAAAGCTTTCTCACCACTTCTGCTGAGAAGTGTGTGTAAGAAATGCAAAACTACAGGATTTGGGGACTTACTTATTGCATGTTTTTTTTCCTGTATAATTGCACAAAGGATGTAGACTACACTTTAACTTATGAACTTATACTTGCAAAGATTGGTGGGGTAGTCAAATACTGTACAATAATAAGCTGTTCCCTTTCATCCATGGGATCCCTGAAATATTTTCATGCCTAGGCAAGATGAGACATACACAGTTAATTCCTGGTCTCACCCCCCTAACACTGTTCCCACGACATGACTCATTTGTGGACATTGAGCCCGAAGGAAGTCCAGGAGATGTACCTCCAAGTGAGATCAGTGGGCATCAGGCTCCTACAGCCTCATGCAATTAAGCTCTTTCAGATACTCCCATCAAAAAGCATCAAGGGAATGGTGTATTTAAACACCACATCAGTTTATTCAGCGCTGCTTTACCTCAGTTCCCCAATGGATTTGGCTGTGCTTCTGCCATGTGTTGCTGTGGATCTTCCTTCCTAGCCAAATATTTTCATGCTAAAAATTTTATCTCCCAAGGCTCAGCCTATTACTACAGACATTTCTCCCAAAAGACACCGATGTCTCTCCAGCTCATTACTGTCATCTGGGAGGAAACTAATAACAGCATGTGTTCACCAGCTCTTTAGGATTTTGCAGAGAATAAAGGATGTTCCCAGTTCCCTTAAGGGAGGAATTATCATTCCTGTGCTTCAGGCAGGTGAGCCAGAGCTCACTGAGGTTAAAGGACTTGGCAAAGGGCATTTAGTGATTTGATGGCAGAAGCAAGACTATAATTGTGGAGTCCTGACTCACTCCATTCCTAATTACTTGTTGCCATTAACATAACCCAAACTGTAGGAAGCGGATCCCTGTTTCCCTCCTGCCTCCAAACATAAGTAATCCCCACACCTGATTTTTAGAAATATTCCCTAATTCTGTAGATGTCATTTTGCAGGTTGGCTGAAAGTAACGCCGAAGCAGTAATAAAAGATTGGACAGTTTGAATTGTTGTCTCAGATTAGGTTTTCATAATTCTTTCTTCAACCAAAAGCTGCCTTTCTGAAAAAAAAAAAAAAGAAAATCTTGTAAAAATCTTCATTTTCTTAAATGTAAAACATATCTTCTCTGATACAGTTTTGCTTTGCTTAATTGAAAAAACTAATCTATCAGTCATATGTTTACTGAAAAATCTAATATTTTTAGTCAATAAAATTGTTCCCCTCGATGTAGTAAATGTTTAAGTCGCCAATGTTTAAAGAGGCTTTATAACCATAGAATCATAGCATGGTTTGGGTTGGAAGGGACCTTAAAGATCATCCAATCCAACCCCCTGCCCTGGGCAGGGACACCTCCCACTAGCCCATGTTGCTCAAAGCCCCCTCCAACCTGGGCCTGAATCCCTCCAGGGATGGGGCAGCCACAGCTTCTCTGGGTGGCCACCACCCCCGTTATAAAAAAATTTCTTCTTTATGTCCAACCTACATCTCCCCTCTTTCTGTTTAAAACCATTCCCTTTTTTCCTGTCGCTCCCCTCCCCTCCCTCACCCAGAGTCCCTCCCCATCTCTCCTGGAGCCCCTTGAGGGACTGGAAGGGGCTCCAAGGTTTCCCCGGAGCCTTTTCTTCTCCAGGCTGAACCCCCCCCAACTCTCTCAGCCTGTCCTCCCAGCAGAGGGGCTCCAGATCTCTGATGATGATTTGATCTCAAACAGTTTATGAGACAGATGTCCAGTAATACCCTTTTGTCTATTGTCCATAAGTAGATTCTAACTCTCAAGCCAATGTCTCCTTTATAGACATTAGAGATGAGATTCAAGTCACCTACCTTTAGCTCTGTCTCCACTGAGATCAAACGCCACTCCCAAAATTGGGGAGATATTTCACCTACCCGTTCACATTCTTTCCTTCCACCCAAATATCTCCGGTCCTTTAACCATGTAATGCCTTTTAGTGCAGAGAGCATCCTCACTTTATGGGCAGGGCAATGAGGATCAGAGGGATTCTGTGATTTGCCCGGAGCCCTGCAGCAGGTTGTGGCATGATTAGGAAGCCACGTCAGAGATTCTGGCCCGTTCTGAGTAACTCTGCGTCATGAAGATGTCATCCTGTGAGGAGCTCACTTCAAAGCTGCTCTTGCATATGAGGCACTACTAATAGGTCTTGCCCATGTGCTCCTGTGTCCAATGGTACAGTCGTGTGTGTGCTGTGACAATACTCTCAGAAAAAAAGAAGCATTATGGGGAATTCAGTGAATATCATGAAAATCATCTGACCTTCACATCTTTGGGACATCTTCCATGTCCTCAGATTGGTTTGAAACTGGCCAAAAGACAAGTAATGGGGAAGAGGGCAGTAGATGTGGATATTGTGATTGCAAAAGTCACATTTCCATAGCACTTTAGGCTTTTTCTGTATTTTTTAAAAACTGAGAGTGTTTGTTAATCCAGAAAGGTTCAGAGTTGGGCATTTTATATTTTCATTACATTTTCTTTAATCTACTAAAACTAAATAGGTCTTCAAACTGCTAGAATCTGGTGATGAAAATGGAGCCTAACTTGACCAAGAAACTGTTAATTACAGCTAATGAAAAGAACTAAGTACAGTGCAAGAAAAAAAAGAAAATAGATTTAATTTTCTTTTTTTCTATGGATGTTCTGGAGGCACTTGGGTATTGCTGTGAAAAATGTCATTTTTTAAAAAAATATGCATCACGTCTTTAAAAAGGTCAAACAATCTCACTCTGACTGGTCGGTTATCACTTTCATTTTTCCTTTTTGCGTGTGGGCCATTAAAGAGGAAAGAAAAGTGAAAAAGTTGTACAAAATGCATTTTATTTTGAAGTGTGTTTGAGGGAAACTAAGCTAAACGTCAAATTTTCTTTAACTTTCTTTTTTTTTTTTACCTTAGAAGGATATTTTCTGCAAGGAAATCATCAATGGAAAATGTTTGACCAGCTGTACTCTTATCTTTAGATCTGGAAACACATGCAATACATGGAAATCCCCACCTCACTTAAAGTTTCAAGGGGGTGACTGCATTTTGTGCTCATACGTCTTTTGATATGAGTAAGTGCTTCAGTATTTGCTTTTGTTTGCTCTCCATCCACTCCAGTCCAAGGAAAAATACAGGAAAATTTCCCCTTTTGGCATTACAGTGCATGCTCACCGTGCAGGGATCCGCGAAATCTGCTCCTGTTGATTTTTTTGGAGCCCCCTGAGCCAGGCCCTTGGTCTTGGCTCCTCCTTTTGCCTTCAGGGAATTTTAATCTGGAGATAAACTTCTAGCTTGCAGGAAATAGCAGAGACAACCTGGATATATCTCAATATGGACTGACCATCAGAGCTCAGTCATTTGCTCTGTTGTTAACACAGTCCTTGGCTTGGTTTTGGCCTGAGCCTGTTGGCTCCAACCCAAATGACCCCCAGCCATGGGTCAGTAATTAACATAGTCCAAGAACCACTCCTGGCAGGTTGCTTAGATTCATCCATCTTGCTCTGGAGAGAGTTTAGCTGTAAGGACTTCACCACACCATGTCACCAAGGCAGAGCAAGGGCACTGGTTCTGGTTAGTCTGCCTGTAAGCAGCTCCTTGGGTTCATCATGGAGTGGTTTTCTTTCTCTGAGGTTAATGACTCAACTGCATCTTCGTACTGTGGAGCAAAGCAGCAGAAGGGTCTTTGCTGTGTGTTGTCCTATCAAAAACTTTCTCCAACTGCTTTACTTGTCAAAATCTTCTAGGTGGAGGGCACTAGGTTATCCCGGAGAATCATTCAACAAGAACTGTTTTAACAGTTCTTTAGAAGCAGCAGCCTCCCATCCTCTCTCCAGCTCAGATAGGAATTGCAGGAAATAAAATAATAATAATAAAGGGGAAGAGGAGGTTAAGTTACATTTTGAATTGGATGAACATCAGTTGATGTTAATAGCTGCCTTTTTTTTTTTTCTTCAAAAGCAGAGGACCATAATGGTGTGTGTTGATAACACCAGGATTCTTGCAGGCTTATTTAGGCCTGTGTTCACTCATCTTTGGGCACACAGCTAAGGTTCCTAAAAGATTTTAGCTGACTGCTCTCTCTCTGGAGTCCATGGAAAGAGCTGGCCACCCCTGAAGAGCTAGGAAGAACTCAAAGCGGGAGGTTCACTCTTGGAAGACCTTGTTTCTCTTCAGTGGGCCTCAGGAGACATAATAATGTCTTTCTAGGCCTAACCATCTACCAAACCCTCCAAGTCTCCTGGGACAAAGTCTCAGCCTGTGAGCTGAAGCTATGGCTGCTCAAGATGAGCATCTATTGCAATCACTTTCTCAACTTCAAGCATTTCCACCAACAACAGTTCTCTGTGCCACAAGAGAGTTTTGATGGCAAAGCTATGCCAGCCTGAAGGTCTGTATGCCCTCCCATTGGAGGATGGCATAGATGTAGAGGTTGAAAAACACTGTTAGCACATTGCTGTCCTGTTGGACACCAAGCCCCAAAAAAGCACCTACGTGCTTCTTCTGAAAAAGAAAGCAAGGGTGGAGAAGGACACCATCCTGGAGAAAGTATACAAAACACTGGAAAACCCAGGAACAAAGCTGGATAGATCAGTGAAAGCCCCTTGTACTAAGAGATACCGTTGGTTCAGCACTTGGAGCAGGCTGAAGGGGTTGGAGATGGCTCCAGGCCTCTGCCACAAGTTCACTCTCCAACCTTTCTACCTCTTCATCTTTCACCTATGCAACTAAGGGTGAGGATGAGATGTGGGTCTTGTCTTTGATGTAGACAGATCTGGTTTTGTTTGCTATCCAAACCTGTTGAGTTTGGAATTCCCCGTTTTTTTGCCAAACTTTGATAGTGGGGACTAAACTAGAGGGTGACTTCTAATTCCTGATCCCTGCACCTCCTGCCTATGTCCAACAAGGGGACTGTAGAGCAAAATCCTGCTGTTCTTCCAGGGGAACAGCGCTCTCAGCAGGAGTGGCAGATGCAGAAAGTCTGTAAGATTTGGCTTTTCTTCAGGCAGCCTGGACTGGGTTGCAACCTCTGGTTTTATTTCATACCCCAGCCATGAAATGTTGATAAGGCTTAGGAAAAAAAAAATCACATGTGCAAATAATAAATAAAAAAAAGGAGCCCAAAAACTCCAGACGTACACACACACATACACAAGCAGACCTGCTTTGGCTTGCATTACAAGTTCTCAGCCCGGGAGCAAATCGCTTGGGAAATTTAATTAAACTTTAATGAGGTACTTTGATTGCTGGGCCGTACGCCTAGTGGAATTAATGTACAATGAAGGGGCGTCTCGTCATGCTGCTGGCAATAGCTGGCAAGTTCATGTAGAGCAGAGCATGTCATCCTAAATCACCTTTTGAACTCGGGAAAGCAGCAGGGAAGAACAACCAGGAAGCTCTAATGGGTCATTTAATTACAGCAGGTCCTCCACATGTGAGTTCTGTACATTGAAGAAACTCCCTCTGAGTTGCTTTTAGGACATTTCCGGAGGTTGGAGAAGGGAGGGCAGGCAGGATGTGGTCTGTGTTGAGGGTTTCCTTCTCTTCTTTCCCTCGAGTAGGCAGGAGCCTGGATTGAAGGGAGCTCTGGCATGTGGGATCCTGGGAGAGAGGGATGGTGAGCAGGGATCTCCATGGGTCCTCTATGGGACCTTGGTGCATGGCTATCTACTAGCCAGAGAAAGACACTATTTGGTTGCTAGTGGAGATGTGGCTTCTGCTTCAATTGAAGGGCCTATTCAAGCCCATTTCAGCTGCCAGACAAAGGCTGGTTTACAATGCAATTCTGGTTTGGAGAGAGGGGCATTCAACCTCAGAAGACTCATGCAACTGGGTCCCACCTCCTTCTGCGTCAAAGCTAGGCCTCCATCTTGGAAAAGATCAGTCACAAATTCTCTCCTCTCCCATACAGGATCACCAGACATCCTTTCCAACCTCAACAACTCTGTGATAACTTGCCTTACCAGGCTGGATCTGTGACTCCCACTGACCCTTGGTTTACGGGGTCCCAGAGGAACTGGGACACTGCAGATTCACCAGTGTATGATACCACACACGGCCCCTTTTGGAAAGAATCTTTTTTTGAAATGAAGAAGAGCAGTGCTGGGAACATCTCAGGAATACAAATGTTTAATGCAAAGCACAACATGAGCTCTTGAAATTTAACTAATATGAGGACAAAACAGAAAGTTTTATCTGCACGTGCCAAGTGATCATGTGTTCTTGGAAACCTGGAGGCCACCAAGCCAATAGACATATTTCTTATAACCAGTCCAGCCACCACCCACTCAGTCTTACAAAACCAAACTGTTAGTGCACTGACACGGTGTGGCTGAGAATGACAAACCGTTTTGTGTTCTCCACTGTTTTTTCAGCAAGACCCATTAGTTCCTGCTGCACTTTTCAGCCAAGAAAACAACTTTTCCAGTCTCTGGGCAGTTAAGGGCACTAGATGAATGCAGAACCAAAAATGCCTGCCCAACCTTCATTTCTCCTCCTAGTGCCAATGCTTTATGATGCAGCTTTTTCTCACCTCTAATCCTACTCAGTGTTCAAACTAGGATTGTTCTACTTGGTGGACCAGCTATGTGCAAGCAAGGAAGACATCCTCTATAGGACCCCTGCAATGTTGCTGAGGACAGGAGAAGATATGAAGTGAATGATGTAGAGATGCTGAAGGGGCATGGATGTCCTCCTTCAGTTTTCAGATGGACATAGGCTGCCCTAAAGAACCAGTTATGTCTTTCCCTCTGCTGTTCAGACTGTCCATCAGGACTGCTACTGGACCGATCTGCTGGAGTCACTGTCAGCAAGTCTTATTTTCCAGACTCTTAACTTGTGACCAGGGGCTACGGTGCAAATGGACTCCAGCTATGCTGTAGACAGCCCTTGCTGCAACTGAGAGCTGGGTTGCTGAGTAGAGATTGGGCATTCAGCATCCCAAGCTGACGGGCAACTCCTCCACCTCTCCAACACCTGGCTTCACTGGGGTCCAACGAGTTTGTGAAGCACCAGGGTATTGGCAGGACAAACATCAGGAAGACATCCCCACCCAAATCCTCTGCTCTTGCAGCAGGGCATATTGGGGAAGCAGAAAATAAGACCCAGAGCTAGGCATCAGTTGAAAAGAGAATGAGTCTAGCAATTCCAACCCCCCCAACACGGGGCTGTGTTCTAGGTTCAGTCATTTAAATGATGCCTTTGCTGTGGTGTTCAAGTTGAGAGCTCTGCTGCCCTAGGATCTCACCGTGGAGACAGCTGGGCATGTCTGGGAAGTAAATCCCACCTTAAATCACTGATCAGACTTGCCCCAATCTGTGCAATCGCTGGGGAGGGACCTGGCAGGCTCAGTTATGTGTTAAACATTGAGTGGATGCATCCAAATCTGCCTGTGAGCTGAAAAAGGCAGAGGTTCCAGGAGGGGAAAAAAAGTTCACGTGTAATCCCGCAATGGGATCATGCAACGAGTGCCTTTCACTGCATCACGGGATCTCCTGCAACTCCAGGTCTCCCGCAACGCCTGGCACCTGGAAGAAGTGGGGAGGCTGCACAAACATGCTCCAGCCCGGCGTTTCCTAATCCCGGAGCACTTGACTCCACAACTGCAACACTTCTTCCATCCTCCTGCGCGCGGGGGAGGGAAGAGGGAATGTTTTCTAAGGTTGTAAAGAGCCCAACAGACAAATCCACCCAAATCCCACACTCTGGCATTACCCAAGGGCCCCAGTCTGCACCTACACTCATAAATGGATAAGACCAGGATCAGGAGCGCACATGCTTCTGCAATGGCCCTCCAGCTATTTGTAGCGTACTCCTTGGTGTGATTTTGGCCTGAGGTCAAGTGGCCATGATGCAACCAGGGCCCAGGGAAAGTTCAAGGTGAGTGAAGGCCAAGGTCCATTCGCAGTCAACTGTTTGGGTGCTGCTGTCCTCTTTTTGGAGGCTGAGACAGTTTAATAGGAAGGTTGCACCAGCTGGGCTCAGAGCTGACCTGTTTATTATCCTGCCTAGATGCATTCATGTGAGAGCCATCAGGGCTTCTGGAACCACCATGCCACCAGGGCAGAGTAGAAAGCTGTCACCTCTCCCAGGCCAGCTCTGAAGAGGACACGTGGGATGTGCACTCTGATGAGGCTTTCCCCAGTCTGTGCTGGCAGTTGTGGAAAAGGAGACCAAGGGACCCTGCTTTCTCCAAGACATGACTAGTCTGACCTCCGTACTCTGGCTTGGTTGCTCACAGGCAGGTCAATCATTCCTTTTCCACCAGGGGCCATTGGTCCCTCCCTGGTCTGTTTTCCATTAACAGTCCTCAGCTCTGCTGTAAGATCTGTCATCCTCACCTGGTTCAGCAGATCCTCATGCCACTCCTCTCCCTTTCCCAGTCCAGTCTACACTCCAGAAGGTTCATTCCACTAGTCTGGTCCTTTTCTCCTCCATCTTCTGGTTCCTCATCCAACGCTCATCCTTCCAGTCATGCTCTGTTCCTCCCCAGCCCTACCCTTCCTTGCCAGACCATGGGTGTTCACACCCACCTCCTCCTTCCTTGGCTGCTTTCTCCAGCCTCTTTCACCATCTAGTCCTGTCCCCAGCACCTCAATGCCTTGTCTCCCATCTCACCCAGACCGAGTCCCATCTCCAGCCTCCCACTCACTGCTCGCAGTGCATGTCACCGTTCCCACACCCACCCAGCATCCCTTGGTGTCTCCTCCACCCAGTCTCCCCCCACACACATAATGATAGCTTAAAGCTGTTGAAACTCAACAACACACAAGTGTCCCTCTGCGGCACCTGTCCCCAGCACTTGACAAATATTCCTGAAGTGAATAATGAGCAAATCAAATCTCAGGACTCCCGATGTAGAATGATACCCAGAGAGGAAGACTGGAGGTCTCCAGACTGGAAAAGAGGTGGTTAAAGGGGTGGGATATGATAGATAGTTACAAAATCATGCACGGCCCAGAAAAGGTAAATAAGGAATAATTCAACGGGAGAAATATGGGATCAAATGAACATGGCAGGTGGCAGGGTCAAAGCAACAGAAGGAGGTGGATCTTCACATGGGGTGGGGATGTAAAAGGTACTAAAATTTTAAACCCACAACTGAGCAAATGTATGGAAGACAATCCCACTGAGGGAAGTCAAGACAGAGAGCTCAAAAAGCCCTGAGCTGCAGATGGTCTGAAGAGGGAGAGGGGCTGGGGTGGATCACTCTGCTTGCCCCATTCTTGTATTCATCTCCACATGTGCTTTTCTTGCTCAGTTGGAAACAACATCATGGGCTGTATTGGCCTTAGGTCTGGCCAGATGTGGTCTGTGTGTATATATATATGTGTGTGTGTACATCTGTCATATCTCCTCTGTGTGTGTAGGAATATATATATATCATATTACCCATAAAAGGGAGGGTTGGAGTTGGGAATACTGGCCCCTCCAGCCCAGAGCTCATGGTGCTCCTGGCTTCAGGGTCAAAACAGACCTCAGGTCTTTGCTGCTCTGGAGGGGGGTGACAACCTTTGTGGTATGGTGTGATGCTCGAAGACAAGAAGCCTGGCCCCAACCGCAGAGAATCAAGTAGCTGGTCCCAGCTCAGGGGTGCCGAGAAGCCTGTTTTAAACTAAGGTTTTCAGTGTCCTCCCTGGATTTTGGCCGAAGCCCAAAAGGGCAGCGCTGGAGACTCGCCGCTTGCCGGGGAAGCAAATCCAGCCTTTCCCACCCAAGCCGCAGAAAAACAAAACCAAACAGCAGCGTTTTGTTTCTCAAAACAAGAAAATAGGGCGGTGGTGGTGGAGAAGGATTTTTGGTGCCTTAGCTGGTCAGGGGGGAGGTGGGACCTGCTGTCCCTTGGTACCCG
>JAHREE010000251.1:291609-344721 GCA_033628505.1 Tringa tobata | reverse complement strand
CCAGAGAAGCTGTGGCTGCCCCATCCCTGGAGGGGTTCAAGGCCAGGTTGGAGGGGGCTTGGAGCAACCTGGTCTGGTGGGAGGTGTCACTGGATGGATTGTTAAGGTCTCTTCCAACCCAAACTGTTCTATGACTCCATGAATATGCAGAGTGAGATAACGTACAAGAGGTGCAGAAGACCGAAGGGGAAGAGTTAAAAAACCATCATACTGCAGAGAAGAAAAATCCTTTTCGTGTCTTGAAAGAGAGACACTTAGATATCCTTGTGACATCTCATTTCACTCTGGTTACACTGCTGAGGCCAGCAAAACCTCTCTTCCTTTGCATTTCCTTGCAAATTACATCTGTGCGTTAGACTGAATATAAACAAAACTAAAGGAAGAGATTTCCCCTAGGATCTCTCTATTGGCACAATACAGAGATCCAAACATAGTGACTTCATCTTCCCAGAAGCATCTAAATCAATTCAAACCGTTCTGTTCTCACCTTGAATAACAAGAGGAAATTTGCTCCGGCAAAGCGAGCGCAGGACTGGGAAGGTCACGTTTCCCAAGTTCTCTTCCCAGCTACAAAACAGAGTTGGTGGGAAACACTGGAGAAGAAGTTATTCCGTCCAGCTGTGGTACAGGCTATCAGAGCACAAAACATGCCTTATCATAGAATCATGGAGTGGTTTGGGTTGGAAGGGACCTTAATGACCACCCAGTTCCGTCTCCCACCTCCCACCAGACCAGGTTGCTCCAAGCCCCCTCCAACCTGCCCTTGAACCCCTCCAGGGATGGGGCAGCCACAGCTTCTCTGGCCAACCTGGGCCGGGGTCTCACCACCCTCACACCAAAGAAGTTCTTCCTAATATCTAATCTGAATCTCCCCTCTTCCAGTTAGAAGCCATTAACCCTTGTCCTTATCAACTACATGAAACTCGCAACAGGGCTTAGAGTTTCATTAAGTGTTTGTAAAGTGCTTTGAGATCCTCAAAAGAGGCATCACAGGTGTGTGAGGCACCGTGCAATACTGAAGCACTGTTCCCCTCACCTGACAGTGCTGCGTGGCTGTGACATCGCAATTTCTGTCTCTTCTCTGATAAACCCATAAATAAGCAAATCATCAAGAGGCTCTCAAGGGGAATCATCAAGAGTACCTGAAGGTGGCCTACAGGAGAGATTGGGAAGGACTCTTGATCAGGGAGGGGAGTGATAGGATGAGGGGGAATGGTTTTAAACCGAAAAAGGGGAGATTGAGCTGAGATGTGGGGAGGAACATCTTTGCTGTGAGGGTGGTGAGAGCCTGGCCCAGGCTGCCCAGAGAAGCTGTGGTTGCCCCATCCCTGGAGGTGTTCAAGGCCAGGCTGGATGGGGCTTGGAGCAACCTGGTATGGTAGGAGGTGTCCCTGCCCAGGGCAGGGGGTTGGAACTGGATGATCTTTAAGTTCCCTTCCAACCCAAACCACTCCATGATTCTATTAAATGTAGCATTTTAAAGGAGTGGGCACGATTACAGTCAAATCAGTGCAGAACAGTCTTTTTGTCCTGTACCCACACTCTAAATGCCAAAGCCTTCAAACATCCAGGACAGTCATTCCAGTAGCATAGGTATCATACACGTGGAAGTAATCCAAATCTTCTTCATGCAAATATTTTACTACTGTCATGTTATTCCCTGGGCACTTCTCATCATCCCTTTGCAGTGTGTGTGGAACAGGCAGCTGCTGTTAATCCTTTCTCATCAGGATTTGGAAGACCGAACCCTTCTCAATTCTCAAGTTCAGGATTTCATCCTAGACCCTACAGATACAGAAAAAACTGAATGGACTACACAAGAAGTACCAAATGTGCTTGGTCAGACAAACTGTGAATAGAAACAAAGGTATCAACAAGGGCTCTGCAGATTTAAGATGCTGAGATAATCCACCAAGAGAAAGGACACAATGAAAATCACTGGAAGTAGCCAGAGGAGAGAAAGGAGTTTTGGTAGCAATTCTGAGAGCTCTTCTTCTGGCAGAACAAAACTCTATGTCCTTCAAAATCTGAAAATAACATGTGGTTACATCACTTCTATCTCTTTTCAAATAATAAATGTAGAAAGGCACACCTGTGTATAAATAAAGTGCTGCCAGGAGCATTTGAAACAGATAATTTAAATGGCCAAACCTTCACTCCTTTCCCCTTCCCCTTAGAAAACGCTTCTCCAAAGGAAAATACACACTTGAAACTCTTCCGCTTCTTTGCTCCGAGAGGGTTATACGCTGGAAGAGCTGCCCCACGGATGAAAACCAAGTCAGGCCTCTGCAGGAGGGTACAGACATTTCCTGGTTTTCAGCACAAGTGGTGGCCGAGGAGCTGCTGAGAAATACCTGGTGTCACTTCTCAGTCACTTGAGTGTGTGCCCTCAGCCTGACTGTGTTCCTTTTCTCTAAGCAGGTGTGAAGAAGTATTCGCAGCACAGGGAAATGAATGGGGACACAGTGATTTAGAGCAGCACGGAGCACAAACACCAGCAGAAAAGCACACGGGCTAGAAGACAGATGCAGAAAAACAAGACAAGCAGCAAGAATGAGAAGTGAAATCTGAAATCCAACTGCACAGATGCCTACGCACATTTTTTCTTCTCTCCCATCTATAAGGGTCTGAAGAAAAGAGTTTGTCTGAGGAAAGAGTTTTATTTTTCAAGGAATATCACTCACGCAGTGGAGCTATGGTTCATATGGATCTTATCCTTTTTTTCAAGAATTCACCCAGAACAGCCCTGCAGCTACAACCAAACCAGTTGGTTGTACAATCTCCCCGCAGCCTCCTTCCATAAATTTCTGCATTTTTCTCAATTTTTCTTCTTTACTTTTGGGGCTTCCTTGCACGACTCTTCTGACAAGTCCGCTCCTCGGATGAATCCAATTCAGCACCCATCCTCTCCCCACACAAAATGACCCAACTCTTCTACACTTCATAAGGCTACTCCATTTTATTAATACTTAAATATTTAACTAACCATATCGCTCCTGTCCTACCTTACCCTTTCACTGAGATGTGTAACATCCTGCCCTTGTTCTGTCCATCATTTTATCGTAAGCTCTCCGGGGAAGCAATTAGCCCACATGTGAGCGCTATATAACATAATTAACAAATAATAACCACCAAGAAATGTAGGCCAAAAAAGCAAAGTTATCAGAGCAACGTTTCTGCAGAGACTTGTATTGTGCTGCGCTCACTCGTGGCGTTGGCTTCCAAGTTCCTGGAGGCACATATTCCACTCCAAGCAGCATAAAAGCAAAGGTGAGCACTGCTTTAAAGAAGATATAAGGTCTTCTGACTTCAGCTGGATTTACAGGCTTTGCTATTTTTCCACGTTCATTAACATTACCGGGAGTAACTATTTACACAGAAGGCTACAGTTAATAAACTTCAGAATTCGAGGTGAAAAGGCTTATAATTTGGATCCTAAATTAATTTTGGCAGCAAGATTATCACAGGAAGGAAAGGCAGGATGACTGCAACCGGGAGCAAGATGCAACACAAACTACGTAAGTGACATCATTCAGGATGGAAAAACTTCTTGAGGAGGCAAGGACAGAACCTCTGGGTTTGGGTATCCATCCCCACGCTCCACAACAGATAGTAGGGAATAGCAGCAATTCTTGCTGTCCTAACAGGGAAAGCAAAAAAATTCCCTCTTATTTCAGCAGGAAACAAAGTATTTCCCATTCCTGAGGTTTCCTACTGCAGGACAGGTATTTCAGCCTCTTTCATGCTTGTTAGAAAATGTAAAGAATCCTGGGTATCTCTTCAGTGATCTCTCTGTCCCCTTGATACTGAAAAATGGCTGATAAGGTGCCAGAGCAATTAGACAAAGCTTTCTAATAAGCCAGGTTTCTAATACATAGAATCACTCCACTTCATGGGGAACTGGGGAGCTAAGGAAGCATAAAGAAGGATGAAAGAAGGGAAGAAAAGGAGAAAGGATCAGCTTGGAGTGGCTATTGGGATGGAGAGAGACGGCACTTAGGATGTTCAGAGGAGGAATGATGTGCAGGAAAGAAGGAGAAAGTACATCTCCACATTCTTCGTCCTTGAGTCTGTTAGCAATAGTGACTGTACTCTGAAATCACAGAATCATAGAATCATAGAATCATTTAGGTTGGAAAAGACCCTTGGGATCATCAAGTCCAACCATCTACTCTACTCTACAAAGTTTTCCCCTACACCATATCCCCCAACACCACAACTAAACGGCTCTTAAATACTGAGTTTAGATCCAGCAATAGCTGACCTTGTCTTGAAACACCAAAATAAGGTGATCCCTACTGGGAACATAGAATCATAAAATAGTTTGTGTTGGAAGGAACCTTAAAGACCATCCAGTTCCAACCCTCTGCCTTGGGCAGGGACACCTCCCACCAGACCAGGTTGATCAAAGCCCCATCCAGCCTGGCCTTGAACCCCTCCAGGGATGGGGCAGTCACAGCTTCTCTGGCCAACCTGGGCCACTGTCCCACCACCCTCATAATGAAAAATATCTTCCTGATAGCTAATCTAAATCTTCTCTCTTCCAGTTTAAAACCATTCTCCCTCATCCTATGGCTCCTCTCCCTGATCAAGAGTCTCTTCCCAACTTTCATGGAGCCCTTTTAGGGACTGGAAGGGGCTCTAAGGTCTCCGCGGAGCCTTCTCTTCTCCAGGCTGAACCCCCCCAACTCTCTCAGCCTGTCCTCCCAGCAGAGGGGCTCCAGCCCTCCCAGCATCTCTATGACCCTGACAGTGAACAGAACATTTCAGCCCCAAAATAGTTAGAAAACTCGTGATCAAGCAGGTTGGCACTACTTTGTGGGTAATCCCTGGAGACTACAAGTGCCAGCACGACCTGTGCAGCCTCGTAACCCGAGCAAGACAGAGCACGTATGCTGTGACCTGTGACAAAGATGCTTTTTGTGGTCAGTTTGTGAAATCTGCAATCTTTGGCAGAACTTTGGCTCAATCAACCTGCAAAACTCATCCATTTTACCCTAGGTAAGCAAGCCACTTGAGAATAGAACAGCTTAGATCAGCATGTACAGTATCTACACTACCAAGGCCTGCTTCAATGTCAAAGAAAATCCTAACTATCCAAGTGAAGACGACAGCTCTTGTGCTTCAAAACCGACCCACAGCCATATGACGTTGAGAGAGTTGGTACCCTCACACTCAGGGTCTTACCTCAGCTTTTCTGCTCACTGGCAAGCCAGCTCTGATCTCCCAAGTGTTAAAGGTGAAAATATTTAGTTTATTTGTGTTTCGCATCCGTATCTATCCCAACCGCTCTTGGGTTTATGTTTCTTTCCTCCCCTGGGAGTAAAGAGCCTCACTCTCCACCTTCCAACCCTTCTAAGACTTCATTTCCTTTACCTTGCTTTCCACAGCTGACCTCTGTGTTTCTGCCCTGCTTTTCTTGCCTCCCTTCAACGGTTGAACTTGATGGAAGGTCCTTTCTAAAGGAAAGGACTTCCTAAATGATTCTGTGATTCTGCACCTTGAAGCCATAGCCTTCATTTCACACCCTTCTTTGCTGCTTCCCTTCCTCCTTACCTTTCCTTTCCTTCTTTTTTTTTAATTTTTTTTCCTTAATTTGGGGGTGGTTGCTTCTATAATTTTGACGTGGGTGAGTTTTAGACACATACGTCTTTCATTATGCTAAGTATTAGCTTTATGGTGCTCCATAAAGATTTAGCAGTAATGTTAAAAACCGACAATGAGAAAATCCCTGTGCCTGTAATTCCAAATAGATTTCCTAGGATTTTATTATTAACACTTTATGTAATGCCTTAAGGGGAATGAAGCGCTCTACGGTTGCCGGGTGAACCACACAAAACACAGAACCTGTGCCTCAAGGGACTTGCAGGTTAAAGCTTTGAATGGGTTATTATATGGCAACAAATAATTGCCAGGTAGGCAATCCCGCAGGCAGCATGAGTTTTCCAAGCCGGAACGTCTCCTGGCACAGGAGCTTTGAAAAAGGAGTGGGAATGGGATGCGTATCACGGCTTAACAGCAAACTGCTCCAGGAATCAGCAGCGAAATGAAGAGAAGACTCAAGAGGAAATGTGAGATTAAAGGGAAGACCAATTTGTTCCCAATGTCTTATTTGCTTTAATACTCCGCGGTCTATAGGTAAGCGAAGGCGAACAGCGTAAATCACAGCTGCTCTCTCCAGCTCCTTGGCTGCTGGTGGGAAGCTGTTCTGTTGAGAGGGAAGTGGTGCTGGTTGGGGGGCTCAAATCCTTCGTGGAAGGCTTGGAGCAGGTCACCAAGATGTTCCCAAATGTCCTGAAGCAGAGACAAACCAGATGCCAGACAGAACCAAAGTTCTTGCTTTACGTTGAGCACTAAAAGGGTGTAAAGAGGAAAACAAGACCCTTGCCCAACAGGCCTGAGTGGCCTGGCATTTAGCAAGAGCGCAGAAGCTTTAGAAGATTTTGTTTATCCCCAATTACACCCTAAAATCCACCCCTAAAAGCCGCTTTCTACGGTTGCTTTACCTCCTTTTCAGTCCTACCCTGCTCTCCTTTCATTACCTGAGCCCTCTGCTAATCCCTTCCGCTACCTGCAGGAGCTGGGTGGTCCCTGTGTCCTGAACGGAGCTCCACCACCGCCTCAGTTGCTCTCAAATCTCGGCAAGTGACTCACCAACACAAGCTCCCTTTGGTTTCTTCCCTTCGTTACCCCACAGTTAATGCCATAAGAAAAGCCGGGGGGTGGAGCCACGGAGTTTTTAAAGCAGTTTTTTAAAGAAGTCATTTCAAGCACAGATGAAGTTCAAGGTCAAGAAGAAGGTCCAAGACCTGAGCTCCTTTTTTCGTTTAAAAAAAAGGATGGTTGTAGTAACTCTAAGCAAAGCAACTTGGCTTCCTGTGGCTTTGCATCTTGTGGCTAGATGACCCCATATCTAATGAAGTGCGAGTTCTGATAGAAGCTGTTCCTGTGGTTATGGCATTCATAACGGCTTTCCTCTCTGTGGATTCTCTGATGTCTAATAATACAGTTAGGCCCAGCTGGGAAAACAATTTGTCTTTCCTTTTTATGCGACCATTTATTTTCACAAAGAGGAGGAACTTAGTATTTGTAAGGCTGCTGTCTGCCTATGTAACGTGGTTGAAATCAGTAAGAAGAGGACGGAATAAATAAATGGAATAATTATAGATGCTTAGTCAATCTGGAAACCCGTCTTAAAATGAGGCAGCACTTTAAGGAGTTAAAATGATAGCCAAAGAAATTCAGTGTTGATATTAGAGTAATGCACTTGGGCGAAAAACAACCTAACATTAAATAGTATAAAAATTTAGGAAGTTGGGACATATTTCAGCCATTCCTCAGGCCTGCTACTGCTGCTGGTAGTTCCCCATGTTTAAAATGTGATATATATTAGTAGTTGGAAAACTTTAAAAGCAGCACACCACACGGATAGAGGTTAGAAAGAAAACCCATGTAACTCTGATTAAAGAAATCCAAAGTCCCCAAGAGTCAAGTGAAGTGTGCCAGCACTGCCTGCCATTAACGCACCTTCATACTACCCTTAAACCCATTTCTCAGACATAGCTCCTTCATGAGAACATGATTTGTGTGAAAAGGTGGGTGTCGATTTAAGGTGCAAGTGAGGCTCAATGAGAAATAGGAAAACAGTAATGATGGCAGAAACCACCTCTAAAGACGATTTAGAGTAACTCAGTGGCTGATTTTGTGCTGAAGCAGAGGAGGAGCAGTCACGGAGTCTGTTCCACCACCTCTGCTGCAGAGGAAATCACCTCTGGAGAAGGGGCAATAACATACAAATGGAGTGGTGAGGGTAGAGTGCAGATGGCAAGCCATTAACGCGACTATTTTTGCAGCAATCAACACCTCTTGAGGAAAAAAAAAAGAATCCATGCTAAGTCATAGGTGGTAAGAAGCCAACACATCACTAAAGAGGAGGAATTGTTCAATTATTATGCTGGATATGAGCATTGCAAATGCAGGCACTGACATCCATGTTACAACCTGTTATCAACCGCAGTGTGTTGAAGGGATTAAAAGCTAACGTCGCACCACCATTCCTCTTCAAATCCTGTGCCAGGCCAGGGTCTTCCAATCTCTCAGCTTAAATATCCCCACAGTTGCAACATCAGACCAACTTTGTTTTGCTCCCAATGAAAGAGGTGATTCACTTCCTTTCAAGGAGCTACACCGTAAAATGTTGATGAAGGTGCAAGCTGCCCCCAAAATTTAAAGCAGAGTGAAGAAGAATACAAAGCGAGGTGTAAAAGAAGATGGGAGTCGAGGGGGAAATCAAAGCAGAGAATTCACCAGGAGGTAGAGATTTTATCAAAGCGATTGGTTCATTAGGCAGAAAATTTGACTGCGCATTAACACCGTACAGTAGTGTTTTTCGTTAGTGAGTTCTTCAGGGCAGACACCTTTGTCTTTATACTTGTAAAACACCAATTAGTATCTTGGGCAGACTACAAACAAATCCACATTAAAACAAAGCAGGGAAATAGAACCATTTGTATACCCTGTTATGCCTGGAGTCACTAGGACAGATTCAACTCTCCGGAGAGAAACCACATTCTCTTTTCTCTAATAGTCCTGCCCGTGTGCGCGGCACGTCTGTAGCAGTTAAAAAGCACAAACTTTGATTTATCTCCGTGCTTCGGTTCAGAAGGAGTTCACCATAGGATCCCGCCCTGAGAATTCTTGTTACACTTTTCGTGGATGTGTATTCAAGTGAGATTTAAATTTGCCACAGCAGAAGTGGAGGAGCAGAGTCCTCTGGAAGCTCCCAAGCCCACCCACGACCCTGCAAACCATTGCATGAGTGCACCATCACTGCTTTCCCAACGTGAAACTGGGTACCACTTACACATCCTCTGAAGGGAGATGGGCACGTCTGGGGGTTTAAAGACTGCTGGAATGGTATTGGAGGACTATACAGGATGGAAGGAGCCAGATCTGACACAGTCTCGTCCATACGGTGGGACTGGGAAGGGTCCCTGGGACAAACCATCTCCAGAAATGGGTTTGTCTTGGTGAGACTTAGAAGCAGAAGTTGGGAGGGAATTTATTTACGGGGACGACTAGTCACCAGGACACAGCAACTCAAGGGAACTTAATCCAAAGCCACAGCAGGCTTCCCTTTCAACCTGCCCTTCTCACACACAGTTTCTAAGCTGGAAAAGCCATTTAATATTGTTTAACACCCTAAAATATGTTCAGAGGAAAGGCCAGACACAGCAAAAATCTGTCGGTTTAGGGTCACAGTAGTGGTTAAGATGCCATACTACAGATTCAGAGTCTGAGCCTTCCCCTGATTCACACCGAGGGCTGGCCAGGTTGTACTTGCTGTAACTAGAAAGAGGGTAATTTAGCCTCATGATTGAAAAAACACTGAAAATATGCCAGCCACATCTCTGTCTGGCATGCCAGAAGCTATTAAAATCCTAACCAAGGCTACAAGTAGGAATGCATGATTTGGGGTTTACAATTCCTAGAGCAACCTTAATGTCAAAGGTCAGAAAAGAACAGCAGCCTCATCTCCGTGTTCCGCTCCCCACGGGACAGAAATAATTAATAATAATAATAATAATAACGTGAAATAGCAGCGACAGAGATGCAGTTTTAAGAGGTGGAAAAGCCTTCCCATGTTTAGTCAAGCCCGCAGCAGACTGCGCTGAGTTTGTGGAGTTCATGTGAGAGAGGCACCCATTTAGTGTTGTTTTTTTTAAAACCCCTCTGTCAAGACTCACGCGAGCAGAGCTGATCCCTCTCACAGAAAAGGTGATGGATTTGACGAGTCCTTAAGGTTCTTTCCAAACTTACCTCCTCTGAAAAAAAACCACCCTAGTGCATAGAAACAAGGAAGAGAGGAATTAATAAGCGCATCCCACGAGTGAAAGTTGGTTCCAGATCACCTTGATGCTCTGGTGGACAGCAGCGTGGTAACAGAAAAGGGTGAGATTTAGAGATCTCATGAAAGAGTTAAATATCCAAACAAGTAACATCTGAATTTTGAAAGAATTTGGCCACCAGAGCTACTTCCCTGCAACAGTTACAAGAAGCTGCTGCCAATGTTAACATCAGAGGGCAGATACTGACAGGTTTTTTTTGCCCAGTCAGATGCTGGTATTGACACTCATTTAAAGGAGCCAGTACAAACACGCATAAAAGGACATTTTCTATAGCAACGGCTTCTCAAGTAACTAAGGAATTTACCGACAGTCATGAAATCTCTGGCAGGCGGGTGGTAGGTGGTGGAGCTTTAGCTTCCCAAATGTCCTGGGGCACGGAAAAGCTGATGAGACTCACGTAAGGACGGTTCCTGAAGCCTGGGTAGTTGGGAGAGATGAGTGACAGCCTCCCCGACCGCTGCAATACGCCACAGCAATTACCGAAACCTGGTAACGTCTCCTTTCGGACGGTGGCCAGGTGGAGGGATGTGGAGGAACGGGTGGGAAATCATAGTTGTGGGTCAGGTTCCTTGCGAGAGGACAGATATTTTTGCGGAAGAAAGAGCTACTTGGATTTTGCTTTAGGCTGGAAAGCAAACGGCAAGTTTCCTTACACAAGAGTTATTAACCAGTTAATAAAACTCAAAGCAAAAAATAGCGTCTCTTCTATGGGAAAACCTCAAAATGCTTTACCAGTGTTAATCAGGACCAAACTATTATGAATAAGGGAAAGTTGCAATGAAATAGAGAGATAGGAGTAAAGAAGTGTGGGTAGAATTACCATCCAAATTTCTGCCTCTGCATTTTATGTCCTGGTTTGTAGCACAGCATCCAACCCGACACACTGCGAACCTGCGCTAGCACAGAAAGTAAAACTGACTGGGAGGCAGGAAGCTGATCTAATTTTGCAAAGTCTAGGGGAAGGGTGAGCTGTGGCCAAGGTGGGGTGCGTTCCCTCGAGGGCTGGGATCTCCACACCCAGTGCTCAAACCAGACTCCAGTTTTCCTGCCTTGAAGAAAAAAGGGATGTGGGGATAAAGCCTGGAGCTGAACTCCCAGCTCGAGCTGCTCCGCTTCCCACAAGACCCTACATTTGGGTTTTGAAACCAAAACTGACAAGATTTGTGCCTTTATTCCATCATTATTTTGAAGGCAGAAGAACAACCTTAGTCTCAACTGATTTAATCTGGTCTCAGATTCACAGCACTTCAGGAAAAAAAAATTTGCAGTTGTGCTTCTGTCTTTAACGCGGAGCTGAAAATAACAGGAATCCCAGAGAGCTGATAGCCATGTGAGAAAGACAACATCAAAGGTTCCACGATGATTTTTTTAAATACCCGAAGAGAAGGTCGGGATAGGTAGCTGACAGTCTACTAGAGATGACAGATTAACCAACTCTGCAGGGTAGAATTTACGTCTGATTCATGGGGACTGGAAGAGAACTAGAAAGTTGAGATTATAATGAGATTAATCATCCTACTCAAGGGATCCCATTCATCCTGCTGCTGAAGGGTCCTAGAGCCTTTGTACTATCTCAGCTGCATTTAGGAAGCTATTTGGGGTTTTCCAGGACAGAAACATTCCTATTGGAAGGAGGGAAGAGAGAAAAGTTTGCTGGTTTTCCAATCAAAGCCAGCCCGTATCAAAGTTATGTGACCACAAACTGAGATTAAGGACTGTAGTAAACCTCAAATTCCAGACTAGAGCTGAAAAGCTTTGAGATTTAATGCTAATAATTCATACAGCCCTCACATTTACCAGGAGCGACTGTTTAAAAAAAAAAAAAAAAAAGCATAATAAAAAAAAAATAATCAATCAATCTGGAGGAACTGTTCTGCATCCTGAAACAAAGGGAAAGGATGAGATCATACCTATTTCTTCAGCCTTGGTGAGGTCTCAAAGTTAACGTACGAAACAGATGAGGAGACTCGCGTTAGCAAGGCATGCCAATGCCAGGGCAATAAATAAATGTTCCATAATAAGCCTGCACCTTCAGCTGATGTGGCAGCACGTTACACCCCTGTCAAACCTGGGCAAACTGCTTTAGTCCCAGGACATTGAAGACCTAGCGCCACGCTTACCTGAAGGTAGGCTTCAGAGCAAAGGGATGGGTTGCCAGGTAAGGCGTTAATTAGCAGAGAAATACCGTGCACTTCCAAAGTCTCTTTCCCACTCTGATCTTCTGTGTTGACCTTGGCATTACCATGGAGTACTTGGGTCGTTCTACCAATGGGGACACCAAGGCCCAGAGAGCAGCGAAGCGGTTTGCCCCAATCTCTACGGCATCAATATTTGCTGTGGGACTCCTGGTTTTTCGTTCCTGGACTTCTAATCCTGGGCTTTGGCCACTGAGATACATTTCCACATGTGGCCAGAAGAAGAGCTGCAAACTGGGGCTTCTTGTACCTATCTTAATGGCCAAAATTAGGAACAAAATCTATTTAGTGTAACAGAAATAAGCTGGTCTAACCAATACATAACTGTGTTTCTATTTTTTTGAGAACTGGTTACTAACCCAGAGTCACAGCACTGGTCCTGGCTGAGATCCTGAGGTCCAGTCACATGAGGCACTGGCAGTTCTGGTGGAAGGTTCTCTTTGCTTCAATTCACATTCCCTTTGACTTAGACCCTTTATTTCTAGGTCACATAAAGACAATACATAAAAGAAAACCTCTGATGTTCGTCTATAAAGACACTCACTGTCCAAATAACCCCTTCTTTGAGGACAATTTCTGTCTGACCTTTGTTCCAAATCTGATAGCATAACCCCGATTTTTATAAATGTCTCTTAGAAAAAAAACCCAGTTAAATATTTTTTTCTTTTTTAGAACTTAATTCACCTCTCGGTAGAAATCTAAACAAACAATTAGGAATCATGCTGAATTTATGGCATTTGGGAAAAAAACCCAAAACCCTCAGAAAACACTACAATGCCTACAGAGACGTCTATTGACCCAGCAGTTATCAGAAATGTGTTGGGTTTTTTTGGTGTTTTTTGCTGGCACAAAAACAGCTTTCTAAACAACCAGTGACCCACTTTCACCTAGCTGGCCTCTGAAGTCGAGAGAAGATTCATACCCTCCAGACGTTAGAGGTTCTGTTTGAAGTCACTGCTGTCAGGAGATGGTCAGTTTACGTCTCCTGTCCTAGGACAGGAAAAGGATGCACTCTCAGCTCCATGTGTTGCAGCGAGATAAGCACAAAGATTTCTGTCCTATGCCCTTATCAGCTTTTCCTGCTACTCTCCAGAACAGACACCACCAAGACTGGCAGTAAAAATTAAACTTGCTTAAGCAAAAAGGAAAAAAAAACCAAACCCCAAAAAAGACTCAAGTATCTGTCATAAGTGAAATCCAAAATGTTGAAGTTTTGAGGAAAAATTTCATATTAATCTTTTTGGGAGCACTGAAAACTATTTAAAATCTTCTGTATCCTCAGTATAAACCGTTTTCCTCCTCCGACACACCCAGGATGACTTGCATTTTAAAACGTATCACACTAGTTAAATAGCTGTTTTTAATACACGAAAGACAGAAATATTCCCCTTGCAAATAAAACCAATTAGCTGGCAAAAGGCCATTCCCTGCATAAGGAAATTATGTTGATATATTACAATTTTTCTCCCATGGTTTCCTCCGCTTTTCATTCTCTCTCTGCTGCTCCCTCCTTCTCTTTATGTTACTTCTGACCTTCCACCCCAGTTTCTCCGTGCGCAGAGGACAGGCTAGACAGAGTCTCCAAGGACCTCCGTTTATCTCCTGTCTTGCCAACACCTGCCCACATATGATTTAATTTATGGGTGCTTCAGTCTCCACCCTGTATAAAACTGCTGTTACTTCTTGTTAAAACATTGTCGTCCACCCATGAGATGGACTCAAGACCACAACAGCCAACTGGTCCAACAAAAGGAAGGTTTTTTCCTAATCTTTTAGAAGACGCATTTTTCCTTCCCTAATTCTCCTCAAATACTATTCTGGTGGGTGAGCAGCACTGTCGGGATCCTACACCCATCCACATGTATGTATGTTGTGGTTTTGATATCTACAGACACAATCAGTTTGATCTTCCAGAGATGGTGCAAACCACCTCTGCGGTGCAGGTCCAGGAATCGGACCCCACCATCCCCAGCTTTACACCAGTTGCCTAAGTGATGGCAACTGGCACTGACATTCATGACATTCATCACCCCAACTACACCGATACACCTCCCAAGTGCCCCTTTAAGACATCAACACCACTCAAGAGGCATCTTCAACTAGAACTTGAACATATGGGTGATGAATAAACTTTCAGGATAGAAACCCAGGTCCCCAGTATCTCTACAAAGCCCCATTTTTACCTACCAATGTATATAAACCCAAATACCATTTAGCATATACCCATTGACACAAATCAGCAATTGCTCTTAAGGTCCTCCCCAATCCTCAAAATACATCATTATTAAAATTATGACTGCTGATCATCTACTATTGCCTTTCTGCAGTTCCAAAACCCAATCCATTCTTGCCCACAGAAAGGAAATAAAATAGCATGGTCATTTTATACATTTAAACAATTTTAGCAAATACACCACATTTTATGGCAGAAGTTATTAAATACACATCACAGAAGTCATGGGGTGCCATCAAGATGGGGGAGAACTTTATTGATGTGCAAGGTATCATTGAAAGGCAAGTCACAAGAATGTCACTGGGTAGCTCAAGACTCCTGACTTTTAGACTCACTTCTGCTGCTAATTTATTGTAGGACAAGGTGTTTTGGGTAAAGTTTAAAAGAACAGCCCAGTTTCATTGTTAAAAGAACACAAGATCCTCAAACCTGATCTAGTGGGAGGTGTCCCTGCCCATGACAGGGGGGTGGAACTCGATGATCTTGAAGATCCCTTCCAACTCTAACTATTCTATGATTCTATATTAACTTTCTAGGTGACTTAAAGACCAACCTATGTATCTACACAGAAGAACACCTGGAAATCCAGAAGGAACACAAACCACTGAAGCCATAATCCATGTGTTGATAGGACTTTCCTGTCAGGTAAACAAAGAAGTTTCTATAATTTTGCTTTTAAAATTAATGTGCTCCTGATACATTTTACCCTTAAACCTGACTGAGTGTCCTCATGAAAGAGAAAAAAAATACTTCCCTTAGTTTCTTACTCTCACTGTTATTAAGTTTTCAAAAAAAGATGTTGATATATTAGCAATTCTTTAAGTCACTCTGCCATATCTCTTTAATTTCTCCTACAATAAAGACAAATTTACTCACTTGAATCCTCTGTAACAATATGAAAATATGGAAAAGACTGATGATGAAAAGATCTTTGGGGAAAATAAGAAGTATGGTCATGGCATCAAAAATGCCAAATATTCCTTAAAAACAAAATTAGAATGAAACAAGTATTTTAAGACACACAAAAAAAACAACAGCATTATGCACAGCATTCTGGATAAAACAGCATGTGTGTGTATGTGCATGCGTCCGGGTGTGTTTATCCCTAGATATCAGACAGAACAGGAAAGGAAGAGCCAAAACACTTGTCCAGAAAATCCTCAAAAAGCAAACAGAGGCAGGACAAATTTAGAAGCTTTACTTCGCTGTCATATCAAAGGCAGCGTCGACTGTAAAAGCAACCACCTCTCAAGAACAGCAAAATAAACTTACACAAGTCTCAGGAGGAAAACACTGATCAGAGGCTGGATATTGTTAACTGCTGCTGTTTTGGTTAAGCGAGGTCCTTTTTGACACCACTAAGATAGCCTTGTCAAAGAACAACAAAAATGAAAAGAAAAAAAAAAAAAAAAAAAGAAATGGAAAAAGAGAGGCAACGGCCATTTCAGGGGGAATCTGTCTGGCAAAGCCCAGCTTTGAGCTGGTGTCTGAAGAAACAGAACTTGGAATGAACTTCCTACAACTTTTTTATTTATTTTTTGTCTCCTTTGGAAAAGCAGCATTGGGCCTTTTGAAAATGTCAATAGGCTGATTGGCGTCTTGCTTCTTGATCAAAGCAAAACTCTGAAATATATCTGAAAAAGGTTTTCTGAAAAAAAGAAAAAAAAAACAACAGAAAAACCTCAAAATATTTCATGCTTAATTCAGAAGAAAGTTACCCTAGAAGAAACTAGGCTGTTTGATTTTTTTTTTAAATTAAAAAAGGTTTCCATTAAATCATAGAATCATTCAGGTTGGAAAAGACCCTTGGGATCATCGAGTTCAACCATCAACCCTACTCTACAAAGTTCTTTCCTACACCATATCCCCCAACACCACACCTAGATGTCTCTTAAACACATACAGGGATGGTGACTCAACCACTTCCCTGGGCAGCCTATTCCAGTGTCTGACCACTCTTTCTGTGAAGAATTTTTTCCGAATGTCCAGTCTAAACCTACCCTGTTGCAGCTTGAAGCCTTTCCCTCTTGTTCTATCACTAATTCCCTGTGAGAGGAGACAAGCACCAACCCATATCAAAAGACAGAAAAGTGACACTTTATTTTAATAACCTCTGTCTTGAAGAGAAGAGTTGACAAAGATCTATGCCCATGAGTGGATAGGACACCAGTGTCCTGAAACCTTGGTTGGAAACCATCTGACTTTCTATACAGCGTAGATGAATTTGCTTGTATTACGCCGGAGGGGATCCGGCGTAACATCCAGTTCTCCTTTTTTTACAGTAACCAGAATCACAAACCTATGCCCAGAAATCATGTGCACTTAGATAAGAGTGGGGCATCCACCCATCTGTGCCAAAAAAAAAAAAAAAGGAAAAAAAAGGAAATAAGAGAAAATCCTGAAGTTTGCAGCATGCCTTGAAATTGCTGCTACTTCACCTGGGAAAGTTCTACCTCGACGATTTACTAAAAGCAATAAAGCGTGTGTGTTAACATGATCTATACCATCCGATGGCTAAAACTGGCTTCAGAATTCACCCTCGGAGTGCCAACCTCCCGCTCTCTAGATATTCAGAAATTTAAGTGATGTCAAGCAATTTCCCTTGGCTGAAAGTAATGCCAGCAGACAGACACTCTGACGCCAAGAGAGGATGATGGCGAGATAGTACGTCCCTCTCATTTTCACAAGAACTCGAGGGAACTGCTCTCATATCTTTTGCAGAATTAATCAAGATAAGTTAATGTGTGATAACACGTATCTGAAGCGCTCTGAAGGGCAAGAAAACCTGAGCAGCTTCTGCCTCTCCAGGATTAACCGTAACAGCTCTCCAAGAAACACAAAGCTTTCCTTTTCTGCCCCCATCTGCCCCCAAAGCAGAGTTCACACTCCAGAGTCAAAAATGTTGAGGATGAGAAGATCAGGGATGTCACAGGAATGTGACATGATGGAGAAGCACCTCATAATACGAGGCGCTGACACAATATTGATGCTTTTACACCCTGGCACAAGAAGTTTTTACCTGACCTGGAAGTACTCCTCCAACTGTTACTCTTAAAATACTCCACAATGATAATACAGAAATTCCCCAGGGTAGGGGGTTGGAACTCGGTGATCTTTAAGGTCCCTTCCGACCTGAACCATTCCATGAGAAATGGTTCCTGCATACACATTTTGAGATATTTCAGAGACGTCTAAACTCTATTTTATTGCTCCATTACAGATGTGATGAAATGCAGATGTCAGAAACCACTGGAATGTTTAACCTGTGGGGAAGGTAGGAAACTGGGAAAAGGTTTTGGTTGCACCCACGTATATTGGAGTATCGGGGGATCATGGAATCATAGAATGGTTCAGGTTGGAAAGGACCTTCAAGAACATCCAGTCCAAACCCCTACCATGGGCAGGGACACCTCCCACCAGACCAGGTTGCTCCAAGCCCCATCCAACCTGGCCTTGAACCCCTCCAGGGATGGAGAAGCCACAAGTTCTCTGGGCAAATTTGCGATCTCTACTTTCCTCTCTGTAACCCAAGAGTATCAAACGAGCTGTTGCCTTCCCAACCAATCTCGCCTTTCAGATGATATTCCTATTTATTCTTTTAACAGCTCTTTTCCTGAAAACAGAGTGAAAAGAGGAGCTTGACTCCTTGCTTGGTCTGTACCCAAGACATTGGCGTGCCGGTTTGCGAGGCACTAGAAGGTGGGCAATGGGGTTGATTGCAAAACCCCCGCGTGAAATCCGTTCCCACTCAGCTGACGGGGACAAGTCGCTGCACGCAGGCAGACGCAGGCAAGAACCAATTCCCCACAGCAGTCAGTACCTAATTAAAAAGCTAACTGAAACAGTAAAATGAGGGTTTTGTAAGATAATACGGTTTTGCTTACTTCAATATAAACTGCTTTGGTACCTCTCTCGCTCCCAGCTGCCAAGCACTTGGAGGTAGCGAGATAGTCTGCAGGATGTTGCTCTCCAAGGGGAGAGATTTGATTGAGGTCCTTTGATTAAGAGCTTGAGAAGCTCTGCCTTCCCCAGTGTAACACAGCAATTAACACAGTTCTCAACCAGCTATCAGTATCTAAAGACTCCAGCATCCGCGTAGCTTTATTCATCACAAATGAGGTACTTTGCAGACTCAAGAAATCTTCTAGCCACATGACAGCAACTAACACACCAGGAATCACATGCCGGCAAGCAAATATCTGCATCGAGTGCTTTGAAGTGTTCACAGGGAATTCCCAATGAGTGCAATGAATTAGATCTAATTAATAAACCATGCTAGCAAGACACGGACTGTCTGTGTATTTGTGCTCATAGAATCACAGAATGGATTGGGATGGAAGGGGTCTTAAAGATCATCCAGTTCCAACCCCCCTGCCCTGGGCAGGGACACCTCCCACCAGACCAGGTTGCTCAAAGCCCATCCAGCCTGGCCTCGAACCCCTCCAGGGATGGGGCAGCCACAGCTTCTCTGGCCAACCTGGGACAGGCTCTCACCACCCTCACAGCAAAGAAGTTCTTCCCCTCATCTCAATCTCCCCTTTTTCAGTTTAGAACTGTTCCTTCTTGTCCTGTGGCTTCCCTCCCTGATCCAGAGTCCCTCCCCAGCTTTCCTGGAGCCCCTTGAGGGACCGGAAGGGGCTCTAAGGTCTCCCTGGAGACTTCTCTTCTCCAGGCTGAACCCCCCAACTCTCTCAGCCTGTCCTCCCAGCAGAGGGGCTCCATAATGACTTCCAGGCACACACAGGCACAGCCATGGTGGCAGACAAGCACCAGGCACGTGTACGTTACACACAAGAACATCACGATGTGAAGAGTTAGCCAGCCAAAAGCATCTAAAAATATCACCCAGAATTTTTACAGAAAACACGACTTGACTAGAAAGCTCTTCTGCTCCGTTTTCTCACCTGCACCGTTCACAAGGTGACATACATAAGAAGCATCCTTGATGGCATGGATTAATAGAGCACCTTCAGAGGATGAGTTTCTCGCCACGTATTTATATCGCCTCCCATTGTGAGTGAGCTGACTCTACTTATACATGAAACTATAACCCAAAAAAAGGCAAAAGTGTCAATGCATCAAAAATGAAATCAAACAGGAAAAAAATTCCAAATTTGTCTGGTTTGAATGCAGACGTGTCGGATACAAAATAGCCTTCTAAATGAGAAGTGATTTGACCAGCATATTTCCCTGAGGCATAATTTGTCCCTCTAATAAAACAATAACTTCTCACTGTGCCGCCATGAATAATATCACCTGAAATAATGTGTATTTCTTTAATCCAGGAGTATATGGAAGGATGAAAAAAACCCATTCCTATGTACAACCAATGGACAACAAAGCAGTAGGGCTGACATCAAAACCTCTCTCTTCTTTAACACTTCAGAGTTGTTCTTGTCAGAGACTAATCATGGAAAACTACAATTTTTTAGCTCCAGGTGTGTGAACTGAGTTTCCAAACCTGTATTACACGGGGAGATAATTTTAAAGCTAAACACTAAACAGTCACAGAAGCCTCTGAGCACTGGAGAGATTACTATAACCCAGATCCACAAGAATATTTTGACTCTTCCAGCACCTTTGTGCTTTTGCATTCTGACACCTTTTTAACTACGTAGCTACGTGTTATGTTTTGCACAGGACCTCCCCTCCTACAGTGAGCAGGACAGACTCCTCAGGAGATGAATCAGAGGTTGGCAGTGAAGGAAGCAGAACTCTACAGGACCACATCTCCTCTGGTGCAAAACAAACAGAGCCAAACGAACAAGAGTTTTGTGGTTGAATGAGCTGAACACAGATCTGAGAAATTAAATTCTACTTTGGCCTTGGCCACGGAGCACACTGATACAAAGTCAAGCCCGTAATTTCTATTTATCTTTTTATAAGTCCTTGTCAAAAACCTCCATCTGAAAATAATTCTGAGCTTTGGGGTCCATCTCTTCTCTCAAGGAACAGGAGATGGGCCAAGAGGAAATGGCCTCAAGTTGCACCAGGGGAGGTTTAGGTTGGATAGTAGGAAAAATTTCTTCATTGAAAGGGTTATCAAGCATTGGAAGAGGCTGCCCAGGGAAGTTGTGGAGTCCCCATCCCTGGAGGTATTTAAAAGCCAGGCAGACGTGGTGCTGAGGGACATAGCTTAGTGGTGGTTTTGACAGTGTTGGGTTGATGGTTGGACTCGATGATCTTAAAGGTCCCTTCCAATCTATACGATTCTATGATTCTAAGAGTAGTAGTGCTGTGAATACATGCAACTCTATGATTTGAAGAAATATGAAAACAAAAAAAAGATACAAACCTAAAATCAGTAGACATCTGGACTGCATCACACAAAGTGGGGCAGTTGTACCCAAATCGCTTCCAAAAAAAAGATCCTGACATGCTAGTTCCCTAAAACAGGCCAGTGAACAGGTTGGTAACCCAGCCTTCTACATTTACTATTAAAAAAATACAGTTTTTGAGCTTCTTTGTCCATCAAAGGTTGGGATTGCACCTTCTCCATCTCATAGCAACATTGTGAAGACTGGGACAGGCGAGGGGGAATTCTCTGTGCTCAGACTCCTCCAGATTTTGATTTACCCTCCTTTGGGATATAATAAACTGTCCTCTACATGTACCTGATCTCTTCCCCACACCACAGAGGAAAAGTTGAAAAGAAAGGATGTAGATACTACTGCAGCAAACAATGTAGAAAGCCAGCAAGAATATTCCTAATGCTGTTTTCAGAGCAGCATTCAAATTGCATGCAGTAAATAAAGACCAAGGGCACACCCTAAATGAAAACAAAATACTGAATAGTTCTTCATTATGAGTCCTATTTCCAGAGAAATGAATAGTACATAATTATGTAATTAACAATTATGATTGTCTAAACAATCTTATTGTAGAACTGGAGGGAGTCAAGTTACATGATCAATCTCAGATTCAGCATTTCCAGTTTTTCAGTGTCTACACAAGTAAGTATTTGAACAGGATTCGGTATAATATGTTCTGTATTGAGAATTGATATTAGTGCTAAAAAGGGATGAAATGATAAACATTAAGCTCCTAACTGTAAAAAAAAGTGCATTATCTCCTTCAGGAGATGCCATATGATCCACTTCAACCCACACAGTCCACGGGTGCAGCCAACCCACATCCACGCTCAGCAGCCAGCCCAGCCTCTGGCCGCGAGAAAGTGCAACCCCAACCTTATGTAAATAAAAGCATGAAATTCAGTTGACAGCTTAAACATTCCTTATGTGACATTCACATGCGTCCTACCTTGGGGGAAAAAGCCCAAAAATCAATGGATTTTTTTTTAAAATTCAAGTATTGTCAAGACAGCCCAATGACATACACGTGAACTTTTTCAAGACATTAGAGAATCTTCTCTCAAAACTTTGCCATAAAAACCCAAGAGCAACATCCTCTCCCTCAAACAAATAATTTTAAAATACAGTGCCTATAAGCCCAGGCAGCAATTGTGAAACGTTTTGCAACTTTGAGTACAACCAAAAGTCAAATGTACGCTTTATTAAAAACTAATTGAAAAAAAATAAAATTACGTTGGACTCTGACTCTTTCCATTGTAAAGTTCACTTATTTCAAATGCACCGAATTTAAGTGTGCTGTGTTAAATGTCACTACAAACAATGTAACCTGCACTGAAATTTAGGAGGACAATCTATATGTTAAAGCAGTAATGTTTTTACAAGGAAGTATTTAATTGTCTGCCTTACGCATGGATTCCTTTTGCCGAATGCCCCTTCAAGAATTTTTTGGGGAAGACAGTGGAATTTTTAGTCTTATGGTTTCCACTTCAGAATGGACAAACCCCAACTGCTCTTTCAAATAAAGCCAGCCATTCCTCCAGGGGATGAGATTACCTCTGAACCATCCAGACATGTGCTGAAATCAAGGTTGCAGGGCTTGCAAAACAGAAAGTCACTTCCCACTCAGTGAAAACCCGTTGGACTCCTCGCTGCAACTGGATGCTCCAACAGTTTTGGCAACAGATGTTCCCATTTTCGCTGGGGTTAGCCAGAACGGGACCAAACCACATTCCTGCTAAGACTCTACGCTTGTGTAACCTCAGCTACAAAGGCAGAGGTTTATCTCCACGTCTGAATATGGCAACTTGCTTTGCAAACCCACCTGCTGCAAAAGGAACAGCTCAATGAAGAGGTCTCCAAAGAAAGGCTGAAGAGAGAGCTCAAGGTCGTTGCCTTCATACTCAATAGCTTGTCTGAGCATCAGACAAACATTTAGGGACGATTTCCACTAGCAGGCATTCGTGGCAGTCAGTCTCTACTCCAGCAGGGAAACTCCTAGCTGCTGGAAGGAAGCTTTTGTAAGACAAGGTTTTTATTTTAATAAGATTCTGGCCATGGAATTCATCCATCCAGGAAAATGCAACTGGCTACAGTTTCTAGAAAACTCCTCACACCTTCGGAGGGCTCAGTGTTTTGTTCACACATCACCAGGTAATACAGGCAAAGCAAGAGGATAAGTTGTTCCTTTTCATTTAACGAGAAAGAAGAATTACAACTGGATGAAAACGCTTTAAAAGCGTTCAAGAATGGTTTTAACAAGAATTAGGGAGAGCCCTCCAACTTTTGGAAGCTGATTTGCCCTCCAAGCAGAGAACAGATACCTGGGAGACACCAACCCTAGCAATCTCTTAAATAAAAAGTTAATAATATTAGAGTAAGATACAGCAAAACCTATTAATGCTTTTAAATGTGCATTTTTGCTTATGTATTTAAAAGATGATTGAACAGCTGGGGCCTTCCCAGCTGGTTACAGGGTGGGGGCACACTATACAGCTCTATACGTCACAAAACTTTCTCTCCAGCTATTTTAAATAATAATATGGAAACGAGACTTTGGTTCCAGTGAAGGCTAGGACCACCATCTTTCAAAACAATTACTTTAGAGAGGCTTTTCTTGGTCTAGAAGCCACAGTGTTGTGTTGAGAGCTTTGAATCAGTCCCACATCTATATTCTCTCAAATATATGCCATTCAGGGAAGCCTTGGGAATTAAATCACTGTGCCTTAGTTTCCCTGAGTGGAAAGACCTCGCATATAGAATCATAGAATCATCTAGGTTGGAAGAGACCCTTGGGATCTTCCAGTCCAACCATCTACCCTGCTCTACAAAGTTCTCCCCTAATATGTATTACGGGGATATTAAAGAGTTAATTAGGTAGTGCTTTGTGCATCACAGCTTCACTGTTTCAGCAAGTCTCCAGTAACACCTAATTAACAAGGCTCTGATGAGCTGTTTCTTAGAGAGCTCAGAGATTTGCAGGGAGCAACGATGCTAAGTGCCAGCCAGGCAGGTACAGATGCCCCTGCTGTCCCTTGGGGGGATGGACCTATCATGATTCTTCTGGCTGGCACTAAACTGTCGTTCATCCCCCCCTTCAATAAAAAAAAAAAAAGTTTAGTAAATAAACTTTGGAGCATTTGGTACAAAGCAAAAAACCCAGCAAGCTACATCAAAGCCTCCCTATTATCACTCCCTAGTGAACTGTGAAAATATAAATTCAAAGCTGACAAGCTAGTTAGATTTTTAACTAAAATCTGAGCGCAATTAACTTTAACCATGCCACTCTGCTACTGTACTTCTGGCACCGGCTTTGAGAAGTGGCCCAAATTCTTCTGAGGAACAGAAAGACCATTTATCTACTATATTTATTCAGGGCAAACCTCCTCCTCGGTGTCAAGCCGGGAATGCAGCGCTGCTGGCTGTGACTGGCAGTGATAAAGGAGCTGGTATGATTTTTCAAATAAGTAGCATGTCCCGCTTTCCTAAATGTTAGAAAAAGTGAATAATATGCCCTCCTAAATAAGAACCAGGTACTGATTCAGAGCTGCACTCTGGGGAAAAGGTGCCTATAAATTACTGGACATATAAAGCTACTGCCTTAAGAAGGCTTTTTGCTTGGATCTATAACATAAAGGTATTTTTATTTGCAGAAGCTGATTAAGGGAAGGGATTCAGAAGGAGGGAGAGAAGGATCATTTGTCTCTGGTAAAGTTTGGAAATGAGTTTACAGAATAATTTGTATCCACGCGGTCCCTTCCAAGGTTCCTTGAGGTCCCGTGCACATTCTATGTACTCAACCATTTTAATACTACCAAATATACAAGACAGAAACTGTCACAAATGTTAACGCCTCACCTAAGGATCTATAGGGAAAGGAAAATAATATAAAGCTTTTCTATATTTTGTATATAAATCAGAAGTTTTGTCCCCAAAGCTCAGACCATTCCAAATATTTATATTTAGTGGAAGCTTTAAATCTGGAAGCCAAAATCATCATATTCAATGGAGAGAGGTGACCCTCAAATGCACAGGTCATACCTTAAGTGGGTTAAATGGCCCTTCACCGGTGCTTTTCTCTTCCCCTGCTTCTTACACGTTACATCACTATATTTAACCTCTCAGCCAGGATTAATCTCCCTCTACTTGAGGCATTTAGCTTAACTCTGAAACAATTGGCAAATACTGTCTTGACTCCATCATTATCAGTAAATCTCCACAGCAACAAGATAACCTGAAGGACAAAACAGGAAAGCCAAGTGGGTACCTCTTGCATGACACCCTTAAGATGATTGTATGTCAGGACCCTTAAGTGGAATTAAACCCCAGGACTCTCCCTTGAGAGCAATCTCATGGTTTCTTTCAAGGACTTCAGACCAGGCAAGAGAGAGAATTTTCCTACCAGCCTGACAACACAGGTTCCAGAAAAAAATGGTTTCTAATGAGGATGAAAGGGTTTTGCAGCCTTCAATTCAAAACTTTGATCCAGAAAATAAAAGCTTCTTGGAAAAATAAGTACAAAAAATACTTTACAGATGTTACGGTAAAATTCTAATGTTTTGTTGCCAGATATCAAGCCGAGATAATTGTTCCTAGTTACCAACCTTGCAGGCTTCTTCTGAGAGTGGTACCAGTCCCCATCCCTTTAGCCAGCCTTGCCATGTCCCCATGCTCATTCTTTCAAGAATATCACCTGTACTTTTCAACTTTGCCCTCAACAGTCTGGGCTCAGCACTAGTCCAAGGGCTTTGACAGGCGATCGCTGGCAAATCTCGTCAGCAAACCCAGCTCTGACCATCTCTTTGCTGAAGGTTACTGCCATCTCTATATATTAAAATCAGCACCGAAGAATATCTGCCTATAAATCAGTCCACCTAGTGCAAAGCCACCTTGCTGATGTGTTAAACTAAGAAGCCACACTATGCACTTGGTTTTCTTCAGTCAAGTGCAGCAGGGCAGGTTCCTGGAGAACAGAAACATCTTACATCCCCAGAAATTAACCCAAGCTTTTCCTATGCACAGGCAAAGGGCATTTTGTTCCGCTAAAGCGGGAAAGAAAGAAGCTTCAAGACTAAATGAACTTTAATTCCATGATTTGAACAGTATCTGCAATAGCCTTGCAAGGTTTTAGGTATTATCAAGGCTGTGGAGGTGCCAGACTTTGAGGTAAAGAAGGAGCTGGAACAAGACAAGGCTCTACAAACCACGCTGTGAGTTCTGCCATCCAGGGACAACCCGTGGGTTAAAGCAGAGGGGCAGCATCACCACTACCCTGGAAGATTCCCAGAAAGCAAGCACAAGCCAGGACTGGGCACGGAGCCCTTTATTGTTATCAGTGTTTTTGTAAAGTCAGTTGCCAGGAGTGAAAAACCTCTGTTTTCTAGTAGCAAGCGTTAAAATCAGAACAGCCCAGACTTCTGCTGCCGAAGAGCAAGGGCTGCACCGATGGGCGTCTCTTGGAGACACCCATTTCCCTACGACAACGGCGGAAAAAGGAACAGGCCATATATTTGTGCCTTTTGATGGGATCCACTGCAGTTGCTACACGCAGCATTCCTTTGCCATTTGGTAACCGAGAAACACTAGGCTTATTAAAAAAGGAAAAAAAAAAAAAAAAAAAAAAGAAAACCAACCAACCAACCCACCCCACAAGCCTGCCGTGCTCTGGTTGGTAAGCAGAGGAGGTCTGCTGTAATGAATAGATGTCAGGGAATCAGCAGCCCAAATGATATATTAAGTACTAGCTGTCAAAACAAGGGCTGCTACTTCACTTGACCAGAAGCAACCCTTTATACAAACACTCCCGCAAGGTAGATACCTCTTCCACCTCTTGCTTGACCTCAGCTTTCCAAGATTCACAGATCTGCAGGGCCACGCACCCTCACCAAGTAACTGGGTGCTCTGGGGCACCCTCCCCTCCTCCCACCTGGATTTGATGTAAACAGCTTCGCTTTCGCAGAGGTTTAAGAAAAGGCAGAGACGGTCACGCTTCACCAATCTCTGAAAGTTTAATTAAGTTACAATGTCCTAAAACCCACAATATAGCTTTTGTAGGCACCCCCTGGCTGTAAAGTTCAAAAGGTAAACAGGTAGGCACATACAGTACGCTTCAAACTGCTCTTCCAGTTCTCCAGGAACAACCATCAGGAAAAACTGAACACGTGAGAAATGTTCCTCAATGAAGAAATACTTAAATTCTTCTTCATGGAGAACTACACACTTAACACAAATGAGGCTAATACATGGGGTATGTGAATCATCCTCAGATGCACTGATTGTGAAATTGGGATGCAGAGCAGTAATTTGACCCAAGGACGTGAGCAGGACCGTGGTGGAAGCGAACCAAGGAGCCCCGACCACAGGCTCGCTGTGCCTCACCTGAGCCACGTTCCTGGGATCCACCACCAGGTGAGGTCCTCCACGGACAAATCACACCCTCAAACCCAAAGGGGCTGGGAGAGAAGAGTTCAAAAGAGGCGATTAATAGAAGGTTTAACAAGGAATGAGTTAAAATAGGGACATATTGCCTTCTGACTTCTTGGTGTGCAAGTTCCAACAGAAAACTTCCTCTTCCAGTCATTTGCTGACGTGTAAGATTACACAATTTTCTCTCATCACCTCCAAGTTTGGCCCAGCATTCGCCCTGCTTTTAAGATGAAATGTAAATGAATGCCTGAGCTTTCAGCATTAGCACAGTCACAGATATTATTAGGAGGCTGAAATTAGGTCGCTTCGGCCAAAACTGAGTTGCTTCCCACAGAACATTCATTCTTCAGTTCAGGAGGAGGAAGGTTTTTAGGTAGAAGCAGAGTTGAGAACTGGATAACCCAACGGTCACGTGTTTCATTAAATCACTGCCCCAGATTCAAGCTGAGAAGCACTAAAAGGTTTATATAAGCAGACAATTATGGTGGTCTTCATCAAAACAATTTGAGTTTTGAACCGATGCCATTACTGAACAGACTGAGAACATAGAAAAGGAAGATATTTAGAAAACTTAATAACCCACTGGGCTAAATGTGTTGTTTACTGATTGAGGACTTGATATTGGGACGAGCTGAGCCAGGCAAGTAAATAAGGATTTAAAGCTTGAAGATAATTTGAGAATTGTTGGAGGAAATAGCTTTTGCTTGAATGTGACAGCAGTGGCATAAGAGAGCTCGGAGCCCCTGATATGCGATGCATCAAAACAGAATTCAAGAAGTTGTCTTTGCTGCTTGCTGTGACAAGCTTGGTATGACACTTCTCATACCAAGTGTGTCTTAATAACATTAGAAGTTGCAGAGAAATTCCACATCTACCACTATCCAGGGGACTTCAAAGTTGTTTTACTGAATAACAGGTAAGCCTAGGAAGCGTTCCAGGGACCTTGGAGTGGTTGGTACAGACCAAGGGGCTTTTTGAACACAGTTGAGAGTTAAAGGAGTAGATGAGAGGTGGGGAAGATCAAGAAAAAGACCTCCTGCTTAATGACTTACACTGTTCCCCTTTTTCTCAAAAAAAAAAAAAAAAAAAGAATGAACCATGTTTATATTAATGAGACATCAAATAAATACATATACACACAAAGGGTTACCTGAAAAAATAAATAACTAAAATGGGATGATTTTTTTCCTCATCTAAGATTTTTTAGTCCATGATGAGATACAGTGGTCTCATGAATAAGAATAATAAAAAAGCACCTGCAAGCTTGCACTTGACCGCAGCAAGACATTTGTAGTCGTTCCTATTTCTCTAACTGCAAATACTCATTGCAAAACATCCCAGCTGTCTTTTTGAAATGAAAATAATTATTTTTAGAAATTTGCAAAAAAAAATTGATCATATATTCTGTGAAGTAGAAAGCATTTCCTTAATTAGCATTAGCCTTTGACTATCTCGCTCTACTACAGTAACTTTCTTCTACTCCCAAGCTTGCAGAAATTTCTTTGTAAAGAAGTATTGAGAATAAATAATTTTCTTTCAAGTATTGAAGTACTGAGTGACATTTAAATTCTTCAATATTCTGGAAAACAGGATTTTAGGGCAGACAATATTTTTGATCTTCTCTTCATTTGTTAAAAAACAACCTGTACCAGAGGTGACACAGGATCTAGTCAGCCTGAGCTGGGTTCGATTCTGTTGCTGTCAACAACGTGTCCCAGGTACATGGAAGAAATCAGCTCATGGCATGAATAGACCAGATTTAAAATAAACCTCAGTAAAATAGAAATAATAAGAAAGAACTAAGTAATTAGAACTCTTAAACCCTGGGGATGGCCACATTTCTCACTCTGTCCGCTCTGTTGTCCCCTATCAAATCAACCATGGTCTTGCCCTTTTTGTAGGACCTTAAAGTTCCTACAAAGGAACCTTCCTAAAGGTTATGCAATGAGTATTAGTGCTTAACATCAGCTCAGTGAAGTGAGCCGTCACCAAAACAGCCTTGGTGAACCTGGATCCTGAGGGCCACGAGCATTTCCTAGCAGCAGGTTAAAACTTATCTCTGCAGAACCTTCTGGAGGTCCATCGCAGACTGTGCAACAAACTTCCACAGAAACTAATTATCATAAACAGCATCATCTTCTGCTCCAAAGCCAGAGCACACTTCAACTTGTCTTCACGAATACCCACTGGGTTCGTGTTACAGAAAGTCTGCCAAATCCAAACACTTGAATGCACAACCCATTTTCCCCAAGGAGAGAATGAACAAACTATGCACAAGACAGACGACACATCCCTTAATCCAGTGCAGGAAAGAGTTCAGACACTTTGAGGGGTTGGAACTAGATGATCTTTAAGGTCCCTTTCAACCTAAACCATTCTATGTTACGTGCACAGAAACTTCGGAATCTGTACAGTACAGTACCCAAATGCTTTCCAACTCAGCAAAACTTGGGTTTGCTTGAGCTCCCTTTTCTGTTGCTGACTTCAGCTCTTAGACCTTTGCTTTCTTGATGGCTCCTCTCAACAACAGATGATCTGGCTTAGCAATTGAAACTGGACAATATTCAGCCCAAACCTGAGGTCCTAACACCAAATCTGAGGTCCTTCCCCAAAAGCATTCTGTGATCCTATTAAGACAGGCTGAAAGAGTTGGGGGGGGTTTCAGCCTGGAGAAGAGAAGTCTCCAGGGAGAACTTAGAGCCCCTTCCAGTCCCTCAAGGGGCTCCAAGACAGATTGAAAAGGACTCTTGGTCAGGGAGAGGAGCGATAGGATGAGGGGAAACAATTTTAAACTGAAAGAGGGGAGATTTAGACTAGATATCAAGAACTTCTTTCCTGTGAGGGTGGTGAGAGCCTGGCCCAGGTTGCCCAGAGAAGCTGTGGCTGCTCCATCCCTGGAGGGGTTCAAGGCCAGGTTGGAGGGGGCTTGGATGATCTTTAAGGTCCCTTCCAACCCAAACCATTCTATGATTCTATTCTATGATTCTGTGATGGAGAAGAGTAAGTCATCACCATCAAGACACTGGCAACTGACATCTCAATTTAAAGATGATGCTAAAGCAAACAGAGAATGGAAGGTACCTACTATCCCACTGTATGATCATCTTCTCCATCATAACATTCCTCTTTTCTTAATGGAGGGATACATATAGTTATTAGCAGATGGCAAAATTAGTGACATTAGTCAGCAAGTCATATTTGCCTACATACATATGGCAAGAATACAACTATTCAAAGGAAACACACTGGGATTGATGACAGTTTGCAGAGTGAGGCTGTAGATGTAGGGAAAACCCAGACAACTGATTTCTTGACCTTGTCTTATTACTTTGAGGAAACTCAAATGAACTCAAATTGCCAAACTTTTCAAACATGTCAGGCAGCTGAAGTGAGGTCAGTGAGAGGAGGGAGAACCTCGTACGTTCTCAAGGTTACCCTGATGGGAAAGTTTACCATTAAGTCACACTCCAGCACTAGATATTTATCCTGATTGGGAGAGGAGAAAAAAGCAAACGCTCACAGCTGAAGAAAGAACAATTCAGTAGAGAAGTCGAAATACTGGATTGGAAGTGGAAAAGCTCGTTTCTTTGATTTTAGGCAGTTTCTCGGGCTGAATCATTTATTTTGCTTCAACTTCTGGTTTGCTTAACCCATCTGAACCAACCAGCAATTTCATAATCAGTTTGATGAGCCAAAAATCAGAAGACACCCTTGGAGAAAGGTTATACACCCTTTAATAACTAGAAGGCGGCAAAACCAGGACCGTGCTTTGAACATCTAGTCTTTCTGCAGGCTGCTTGAGCGGATGCAGCCTTAGAGGGTAATAAAATATAATCTATTCCCTGATTTCTGAGAGGGAACACACGGTGCTATTTTCCTCTCATTCCCACAGCAGTATTATTGCCACCAATCCCCAAATTCTATCTCATCTTCCACCTACTCCGTGTAGAGAGAGGAATAAGAGGATGCAAGAGGTCCTTTGTGCAGAGGACCATCACCTTGGCTCTGTGCTACACCAGCTGAAGGAAAGAGCATGCAGCATCCCCTTGCAGCAGGGAAATCAGGGCAGGTACCAGCCTGTGAGACCAACTCCTTGTCAAGAACTTGCCCACCTGGCTTTAAAATCAACAGGAAGCCACCTGCTTAGTTCACACTTCCATATACAAATCCTGTTATGACAGGATCAAAAACATATGTTCTTCTCCTTGTTTTGAACTACTGCACTGGAATTTTATTTTATTATTTTTTTTTTTAAAGAAAGCTCTTTGATCACGCAAATATTTTTAAGAGGAAAAACAAAACAAAGCTGTCCTATGAAAGTGCAGGCCCATTGCAAGGGCTGTTGGGGAGGAAGGGATTCCACATGACAAAAATAAGATTAACTTCATTCTCCAGCACCCAAGCCCATATTCTTACATACTGGCGTGATACTTTCTCGCAGCATACACAGAGTTAAAGAACAAAAAAAGAAAAAAAAGCACAATTAGGATTTGTTTTGTGTTAAGCAGCTATGCCAAACATTATTGTTTTACAGTTCCTCACATGGTTACACCGCTTTAACCCTGTTTACACACCCCATGTTTAAGAGTGGTTTTGGATCAGATTTTTATGCAATTTCATTTAGAGCCAGATTTGCTCCCTCCCTTTTTTGAAATTTTTTTTTTTTTAAACTCTCAGTGAAGAATCCCACTGGGGAACCATCTTTTCAGGATAAGGTTGACCACAGACGACAAAATTCAGCATACAGATGCCAAAACCCAGTGCTAACTGAATCAGACAAGCTGAGGTCTTTCACCGACACAGACCCGCATCTTACTTCATGTATTTTCTCCAATTATTTCATTAGACTCATTTATGGATGTCAGCTTTGTTCACACAGTGCCTGGGGACAAGATACGACCCGCTGAACAGTCTCAGTATATTTAAATGACAAAAAGCCATCAGCTGTTCTGATTAGAGACACATTCAATCTCAACACAAAGCCACGACGATGATTTCTGATCCCCCCCCCCCCTCGCCTTCTCCCTTTCCTTTAAGCCTGGGAGGCATTTTTATTTTTTTTTTTTTTGCAATTCAGGAAACAGAACCACAGTTGTAACAAAATTCTGTTTGGGCTTTTCCTCTTGAAAAACCTTCACAGCCTAAAAACTCCCACAATGCAAAAAAAAGCAAGGGCAGCAAAAAATACGCCTCCAAAAACGCAGCGCAGCTTTCACGCAAAGTAGAGTTAAAAAATGACTAAGTTTTCTTGATATATGAATTTGTGGGTAAACCATTTATCAATGACCCGTTTACCTGTGCAGCAGAGTCCCTCAAGCCGAGGGCCATGTCATTCCCCTTTGACTGATTAATTAGCCAATCAAGGGGTATTTTTCACCGTGAGGCACGATGGTTTATTCCAGCTAATGCCTGGTCTCTAATGGTAACACATTAAAGCCAACTCGGCTCTTTAAGCCTATCGAAGTGACCAAAAGGGAAGGAGAGAAGATAAATCAAAAGAGCTCCCCCCACTTTTGTTTCTCTTCCTAACAACCCCCCCAAGGAACTAACACTAGAGGAAGACTCTTCTCCAATGAAGAGAGAAGAAAAAGCACCATTTCCTTCCAGATTGGGAGATGTCTCCTCCTCTCCCTCTCTGCTGATAGCTGAACAGCAATAATTTATCCTCAGTTGATTAACAAGGTGCTTATAGAATAGGCAACAAAACATCAATACTTTGCTCTTCCTCCTTTTATCAAAAGCACTGCTAGGACATCACGCTGGGTAAAGTCATTTTTACCGGCGCTCCTGGAACAATCTCGTCTTTATGGAAAAGTATTAAAAAATATGGCCCAAATTAACACCCTGAGCCTAATTCATTGTTTTTCTGACTCGCTATATGCACATATACAGTGTTACAAGTCACCAGCTCAAAGCAAGTGTGTTTCAGATCCACTTCCCACCAGTCTGTGCTGCCAGATTTGCTCTACCTGCACGGCTTGTGGACATTGAAGATGCATTTAGCCCTTCAGCTGCATTGTCACACTGTCCTCCTTGTGAGTTTGTGTCACCACCCTGTCCTCGTTTCCACGGGCAAAGGCCCTGTACTGCTAACTGCTGGGGGAATCTGGTTTTGGGGCTTTTCTTTTTTTCCCCTCTTCTTTTTTAAGAAAATGATTCTTCTGGCTCTTAAGTGTCCATGGTGAGCTGCAGAGTGAAAACTGGAGAGGCCAAAGAAGTAACTGCAGTGTACAGATGTACTAAAAAGCCCTTCCTAATGGCAATTTTAAAGCATTTCACTCAAACGTGAAGAAAGAAAAGACAAAACAGGTGAACAAACCTAATGATATTCTCTAACAGTGATGCTGCAGAACACAGCGAGCTCCAAAGTCAAGAAGCACTAAGCCACTGTAAGCTGAGTGTGACCATTTCCTACCTCATGAGTTTAAAAATCTGTAGTCAGTCACATTGGGCAAAGGAGCAGTGAACTAGAGGCTGATGGAAATCTTCCCAATCAGAAGCAGGTTCCTGAGGAGACCAAATGGGTAAAAGCACCCTTGTATTGTCTTGCAGACTCTTCCACTGGGTCACCAGCCTCTTCCCACCAAGAACTATTAAAAATAAATATTAAAAGAACGCAGCCTTCACAAGAACTGAATAGATCAAGAAGGTTGAGCAGGAATCACATGCTTACAAGAACATATATGTTCTTGTAATCTGTGTCAGATTTTGCAGAGAAATGGAATATATTCAGAACAGAACTTCTTGGATAGGATGCACCTCACTGCTAGATGTCATAGAATCATAGAATGGTTAGAGTTGGAAGGGACCTTAAAGATCACTCCCCTGCCATAGGCAGGGACACCTCCCACCAGATCAGGTTGCCCAAAACCCCATCCAACCTGGCCTTGAACCCTTCCAGGGATGGGGCAGCCACAACGTCTCTGGGCAACCTGTTCCAGTGTCTCTCTGCCCTCATAGGAAAGAATTTCTCCCTAATATCTAGTCTACATCTCCCCTCTTTCAGTTTAAAACTTTTCCCCCTCGTCCTGTGGCTCCCCTCCCTGATCAAGAGTCCCTCCCAGCTTTCCTGGAGCCCCTTTAGGGACTGGAAGGGGCTCCAAGGTCTCCCTGGAGCCTTCTCTTCTCCAGGCTGAACCCCCCCAACTCTCTCAGCCTGTCCTCCCAGCAGAGGGGCTCCAGCCCTCTGAAAACATCTCTAGGAAAGGTTTGGCTTCATAAATCTTTACCATCTTTGGAGACAGCGAACCCATCTATTTGGGCACCTGCACCCCATCACTACAAATAAGTCTGGAGAAGATGCCTAGATCGTCCACCAATAAAGTCGGGTGGGATTAAATCCCACTGTTTCTTACCTATGTTTTCATCTGCCTTGATTCTTGGTAAAATGTAATATTCACTCTTCCCAGTGCCACACAACACTTTACATAATTCCCTGCTGAAACGGTCAAGTCATGTATAGAATAATAATACCTAGGCACAAGATACTCAGTGCATCTAAAACTCAATTATTCTCTCTGACAATAAATGTATAATTAAAAAAGAAGGAAATATGTTAAAGACACTGAGTGTTTTCCTACAGCCTTCCTCCGGAACGCGCTGACAGCAATTACATTTTTACCCTGATTTCTTAAGGAAGCAAAGTTTCCATCATCATTATGCCCAGCCGTTTGTGTACATCATGCACTCCTTTCCCTCCAGCAACTTTTTAATCCAACCTAGCAGAAGCTTAGAGATTTCCAAGATACTAAGATTTGAAAATATTTCATGAAAACAGGCAGCTGGACAGAGAAGGCCAAGCGATAAGCGCCCACATGGACAGGGATTTCAGCAGGAGCTCGTCCCCTTTAGTCCCACAAAATCCAAGCACGACACAACTTGCCCATTCCAATGGGTCTAAAAGTGTTAATTCTTTTTTTTTTCTTCTTGGCATCACTTACTAAGGAGCTGGGATTTCCCTCAGGAGACTCTTCCACTGCCTGGCTGACATCACTGTGAGGAAGCCTTGCCGAAGAGTAAGCTTGTGTCTTCCTTTCTCTAATTGAAGTTCTCACCCCCCAGCACCATTCTTGGCTTTTGCCTCCCCTGATTACTATCCCTTCCCTTCCTCTGTTTCTCCCTCCCCTCGACCCCCAGATATTTATAGGCAGAGAGGTCATCTTTTTCTGCTTCTTCTCTGAGATGAACGTATCCAGTTCCTCCACTCTCTCCTTCTAGGACATGCCCTCTAACCCTGTCACCCATTTTACTAAATCCTTTTGGACTCTCTCCAGGTTTTTGATGTCCTTTTTTCTCTCAGTCCCAAATACCTCACGCTAGCTGTGGTCTCCAAAGCAGAAACAGTGAAAAACCTAAGTTAATTTTTAACTAATTTTTCTCTTCTACAGTTTTTTTGTTCCCCGACAGCGCTGAGAAAAAAGGAACAGAAAATTAATTTATACACTACCTCTGCAACAGAGACTTCTGTCAGGGGTAAAAAAAAATAATCTAGACTAAATTTCCAACTTGCCTAAAAGTCACAATTGTGAAACCCATAAGCATCAATACCAGCATTGGTGTTTTGAAGAGAGAAAGCTGAGGTGAAGGGAATTAGATCAGTTTACTCGGAGCTTGAGTGAACCCATGGCAGAGCCAGACTTTAATGGATTTTCAGTTATGTCCCTTAAGATTAGCCAACATGCTTTTCTGATAAGTGCTGGGAAATGTAAGTCAGTTGAGGAAGTTCTGCAAAATGTGTCAGAAGACAATTTCCTGATTTTTTTTAAAAAAAAAAAAAACAAAACCAAGTGAAAAAGCAACAGGGTGGATAGTTACATTTCTAATGACTAACGCGGAAGAAATCACCACGGACTCGAGACTTTCGGGCTACTTGGATTAGGTGGTTTTAAGGGAACTTACGCAGGTTGACATCCAAGTTCCAAAAATTTGGAGGAAGCAGATTACTCATCAAATGGGCTGAGACACGGGAGGGAGATGGATACGAAACGTTCCATTTTCTGTGCATCTCAAAGAGAGCGATTCTAAACCCACCAGCAAATCAGTGCTGCTCCCCCAGCCCCCAAAGTGAAATCAGTGCCAGAATCATGTTGTTCAGCAACCAAGTGGGGACTGTCTGTAACTCATTCCCAAATCCTCAGTCTCACTCAGAAGCATTTTCTCCAGTGATAAGGCTTCATCAGGAAACACAGCTGGATGGAGGAAGGAAATTCTGAGAAGCAAAAAAAAAAAAATAAAAAAAAATAGTGGGGGTTCCAGGAAGTTCAACCAGATAGGAACTAATGGAATTTGTTTTTCTGTCTCCCCAGCTCCCAGCGTTCCCTTAAGCAAGTGAGAAAAATCAGAGGGAAAGTGCGGGGGGGCAAAAAAAAAAAAAAAAGTCTGGCAGATCTTACCCTGCAAAACAGGTCCTCACTCTAGGTCTCCAGAGAGCATCATAATTACAATTCAATATTTTCGATCACTTACTCTCCCTGGGAAAAAAACTGCAGACGTTTTCAATTTAGGTCCACTCTGAAGCCTAGCCATTGTTTTCTTCCCCCCGTTTTTTAATATTTTTTTTTGTTTTTAAACAAAAGTCCCTGTGTCGTTTATTAAGGAGGTTTTAGTTGGACATACGATTTATCAAAAATTATAATAATATAAAAGTACTGTTCTGTATGATTTAACAAAAATAATAATAATAAAAAAGTACCATTATGTTTAACATTCAGGAGAATTAAAGGTTGCAAGTGCCTCTGATTGGTAACACATATCCCAGAACCATCAAAACAACAGCTTAAACCAGTATCTCGGAATTATTACTTCTAGAGAAACTCCTTTTGACCCTTAGGGGCAAACAGCGTTTCCTTCCATACCCCTTTGCAATTCCACTCTTTTGCAATCTTTACAATCCTCTGGCCAACTCCCTTTCCCTTTGATAAGGTAGATAACCCACATTTCAACATCACGGTGTCAGTGTGAAACGAGAGAGAAGATGCATTAGCCAGATCAGTCCCAGGCTACGGAGACAGTTTAAAAGTGAGTCTGAGATCAGCTCTTCAGTTCAGAGACCTCGTATTAAGGTACCACAAAACACCTTCTGCCAAAGACTACTCCACAGGTGAAGATTGTAAAATGATTGCTAATGACCATACTAGCAAAGACTGAACACAACTAATTGGAAGGGTGTCTCTGTGACATCTCTGATTTGCTGGGACACCATTTATCACAGCAGCAGTTCAGAGGTGATGTATTTTTGACAAGCACTTCAGAAGAGCCAGCATTATCTCGCTGGTCCAGAGACCAAGTCACTCAGCCTTGAGCCCTTCCACTGGTTTCCATCCGATCATAAGCACAGAGGAAGTTTCCTGGGTTTTGCTTTTTTCCCCCCTTTTTCTAATCTTTAAGAACAGTTTGGACTAACACCAGCCAACCAGCCAGACCTAGTAGGCCAGTGCTGATGAGCATTAATGTAATTAATACCACTTCCAGGGTCTACTGCATCTGTACAACTAGGAAAACTCACAGGCTGTGGGTACAACAGCTCTTAGGAATCAGAGAAGCTCCGCAACTCACTTAGATGAAAAATCTGGCCATAATGCCATCGATGCCACACATCCTCAAACGCCTCCATAACTTCCACCGTGTTTCTGATACCTACACAACTGCAAATGATCACCCACTTGAGTCTGTTTACAGCATGTTTTGTTATTCCAAAATGTTCCCATCTTCTGCTCTTTAAGTGATTTCCTTAATCCATCCACTGAATTTTGTCACAGGCTTAAACTGGAGGCTCTAAGGGAGGGAGACAGTCAACATTCAGTTCGACAAGGTCCCAAGCAGCTTCCTGTAGTGGACCCTGCTTGGAGCAGGGTCGTTGATCTGAAGATCTCCAGAGGTCTCCTCCAACCTCAGTAATTCTGTAATTCCATGAAGTTAATAGCCAAGATGCTTTTGATCCTGGACTGAAACAACTAGAACTATGGGAAACAGAATTACGCTGAATATCTTTGTCAAAAGATGACGACTCCACGGCGAGCTGAGAACAGGTCATTCAACCCAAATCCAATCTGTACCAAACACTTCTCAAACTGCACCTCTAATAAAAAAAGAGGAGGAATCTAACACCTCAGAAAGACATTTATAGATAGGACTTCAAGCTACAGGATTGCATTTCAGGTACTTCCTTGTATCCTCTCAGTTGCGAACACAGCTGGGAACCTGCCATCAGATTAGTTAATAGTAGCAGTTGTGGCACCTATGGCACAGTATGAAAGCTGTCCCCATCTATTTGGAACAGGGACAGCAGCATATAACTGTTAACGAACGGAGCAGGAGCTGCAATTAAATGGACTGGAGCCTAGCACGGCCTGAAGGCACACCCCAGGGCTCTCATGGGCACCAGGGCTCTTCCTACACTACCTCTACACGAGAACAAATCTGAACAACTCACTTCCAGGAGGAAGACAGCACTTTCCTGCTCCCGTAGCGCGCTCTCTGCAACATCCCCAGAGCCCAGGGACTTCAGAACGGAATGGGAACACACACGGAGAACAGCACTGCAATTCCTCACGGGGCAGATCCATTTCTGCCACCTTAAGGACCAGGCTCTGGAACGTGATGGAAAGGGATCATGAGAGTTCATGGGTGCAACGAAATGAAATTTCTCAGAGCTGGAGGGCCTGAGCAATGCATTTTTGTGCTGGGCAAACTCCACAGATCTCTGACCCATGAAGAAAAGGAGAGGGTAGAAAAAAAAAAAGCAATTGTGCTGCCTCTGGCTTTCTGTCCCTGTGGCTGCTCAGCAGCAGACGGTGGCCAGAAGACGACAATGCAGCTCCAAATTACATTACCTCCTGCCTGTATTTGCATGTGGAAATCTGGGTGCTTAACAAGGAACAGTCCGTGACTTTTTGCCAGAACCTTGAACCATTAGCTCACTGTTCAGTGAGAGGAAAAAGGAAACCTGTGCAGTAGCCAACGGCCAACCACTGCGTCGGTCAAGGAATTAGCAAAAGTGTGCACAAACTTATAAACCCTGCACAAGCCCCCATAAATGCACATTATCTGCAGCGTCTATCAACAAAAGAACAAATGCTCTGCAGGATGGAGGCCCAGAAGCAGCAGCAGCACCTTCCAAACTTATTTTTAGTTTCAAGGGATGCAGGACACACAGAGAAAACAAGACCAACCATTTGGGACAACCCACGGGTGGGCAAAATCTAACCCCTTAACCATATAACTGTCGATCTGCATTAAATCTCAGATTTTCTTGCTTCATATGGATCTGACAGGAAGGGAGTTAAGAATTAGACCCACAGCATATTTAGATAACGAGAAGTGTTAATCAAAAGGGCTCTGATGGTGCAAGTTTACCTACAGCACTTGAGACCTCTAACAGCTCTCCTGCTGTTAGAGGTCTTGCATTTGAAGCCCACAAATGCTTATTTCAAGACAGTAATAAGTATAAATAAAAGATGGGTTCTGCTGTGCCTGACAGCCTCCTCCCAAGCTCTTACCTTTCAAGCCAAACCATGTGACTTGTAACAAAGGTTCATACTGTTTTCCGCAGTGGCAGACAAGACAGGACAGTTCTTAATTTGTTTAAATTTCTCCTAACCTCCCGGTTTAATTAACTGTAACTGTATTTTCATAGCTTAGAGAACAGTACTCAGAAAACAGACTTGACATTTTTCTCTGTCCTACCAATAACTTTAAAACCTACAGCACATTTGCTGAAATTACAACACTATTTGGGATAATGGCAAGACCAAATCCTTCCAACTGTTCAATTCAAGAAACCCCACTGAACTATTCTTTATTTTATAGTAAGAGTTTTCTCCAGTGAGGAATCCCCAGTGGATCCCTCTTTGCTCTTCACAGGGTCCCCTGTCATTCCACCCAGCATTTACACAGCTACGTACCCTATAATACCTTCACTACTATCCAGGATCTCTCAGCACATTCATCCCCCTATTCCTCTCCTCCCAAGGTTCACAGTGGCCCACAGTGAAGTTACAGAACGATTTTAAGTTTTGAACAAGGAGGAAAGTGTCTGGGTATTTCAGACATTTCCATCCAATTCCAGGCCCCATCTTTCCCTCTAAAATACAAGAGTCTTCAGAGAGCTCTGAACCAACAGGGCAATTCTTGGAATGTATTCATTTGTGCTTTCCAGATGTTATCTTTTCCAAAGAATTTTTCTGGACACATTAGTCATGCTGCAGTATAAGCTTGTTATTTTATATACTGATACAGCAGGACTCTTCTCTGCAAGTGCAAAATGCTAATGAATACACAAATACAATAAATGCTAGTACAAACCTTGATCTCGTTACACAAAATAGGAGAAAAGTCTTCTCATAAAATATTTTCGGTGTTCAAGCCATCTTTGAGTGGCTTCTTCTGAGCTCTGAACTGAATTCTGAATGAATTCTTCAAGATGAGCAAGGCTTTGCAGCTGGTCAGCCCTTCCCAATTCTTGTGAAAATAAGGGCAGTTTGTTGAGATTGGCCAGTTGCTACAGAATCTCACATTTTATATTGGACGTTTATGGATCTTTCAGATCAAGCAAAGTTTATCTACTTTGCCATGTGAGAAGTGTAAAATAAAATACTGAAGTTTCCCAATTCCAAAGAAGCTGCATCATAATAATTCACAAGAATAGGTATTAAATCCAGTCTTATTTCCTTAGGGTTCAGAGCACAGCCCTCCACCTGCAGCCTTCACATAGAAACAACATTCACTTCACGGGCAGAAGATCCCTTGCTCTTGACGGGCATGTGATAATCTCATCAGCAGAAAGACATTTAAATATGTTTTTTTTATAAGGAATAATACGCCAGGAAACAAGAGAAAGGTGAAGTCTTTTGCTTACCTGTGTCTTCATACTCTTCTGTCGCTTCCCAAATATGCAGGACAGATCATCTTCACTGCGCGAAGAAAGGTCCTTACCTGAAAGGGGACAAGGAGAGGAAAAAAAATGGCACAACCTTCACATCTGATGATGATAAATACATTTTGATAACACAAACTGTGACCATGGAGGTAGAGAAATTGTTTATGAAGGTGGAACAAAAAAAATCAGGAGGAGAACTCTAACGATACTAAACAAAAGCTGACCATGGAGCTCACCTACAGGAGTAAATGGGTGCATGTAGAGGGAAAGGCTGGTAAGGAGACAACCACAGCCTGGCAGTGGATGCCCACAGGGAAACAAATAGTAACAGCTTGTTTTCCCCCATCTGATGCTGCAAGTGTCACAGTAAGATGAGGGAAGAGCCTGCACTACAGTAAAGAGAGCTGTATCCTCCTACACACAAGAAAAGTTCAAGGAGAAGCTGCACATCTTTGGATTCTCACGAGAATTTCCCACCTCTGACAGAGTTTGGGAGTTATAGCTCCTCCAAATAGTGGGAGGAATAAAAAAAAAAAAACAACCAAACAACAAAAAACCATCTTTACTCAGTGGAGACTTTAATTCATAAAGTTGCTTGTGAAAAGCAAACCCTCCATCTCTACGACACACCAGATTATTCCAATTTAAAACAATTTCAAGGGTGAAGCAAAGATTTCTCCGAATTCCAGCAGGACCATCGCTTTCCCCCAGCCATTGTGTGGGCAGCCGAGTATCAGACATGGAGCAGGGAGGGGGAAGCAAAAGGGTGCGATGTGATATTCTGAGACACCAGCAAATGTTTAGCCAATTCTACAGTTCAGAAGCCTTTCCACAGCTTGTCTCAGAAAATTCTGTTTAAAAAAGGTCAGCAAGAGATAAAGAAACAATATTAGGCTACATAGGCTAATTTATTAGCAGTCTGCTGGGGGCGCAGTCCGCTTGATTTTCTGATTCCAAAATCATGGGCCTCAAAATGAATCTAAGCACTTGTAATGGAGGATTAAAAAAAACATAAATCTGACTATTCCACCTGTTTTTTTCTTCTCAGGATCCTTAAAAGGGTAAACAGATACATCAAACTAGTGGAGAAAGGGTTACCCAACCTTCTGGTGTCTCACTGGGCAGCCTCTCTATGTCCTTACCCAAGCAAACTGGGAGAGACTGGTGACTGTTTGCAGCTTTATCTTGGCTAAGGCTTGGGACATGACACTTAAAATCCTGCTGCTCCTCTTCTCACCCTACGTTTTCTTTCCATGCCTTCTCCCTGCCTCCCACCCCAATGCATCCCCCCCTCTTTCTGTGTTCCCTAAGACAAAAACCAACTTCGCTGACAACCCGAATCTCTTGCAGCATTCACAGTGGAAGAGTTGCTAGAAAAACAGTGGAAATCACTGCCTTCAGCTCATCTCGGGGTGTATTTCCCAGCTCCAGGCGTGGCTGCTGTGCCTGGTGCCTCTGCACCCCCAGCAGCGAGGCTCCAAAACAGCACCAGAAACGGAAGCCGCGTTTTCTGCGGCTGCTGTTCCCTTCTCCCCCTTTTGTGTGAGCTCCTCTTGTTTAGTCTAAAAGGAAGCAGGATCGGACTTGAACAACATTAGCCTTTCTCAAATAACTTTTCCTCTGGAAAAAGGACAATTTCCCTGTTTGAGACCACCGAGGGTACAATCAAACGGGGGCCTACCTTATAGAAACACCGTAGCCAAACAAATAAGAGATATTGTTAATATGAAAGTCTATGTTTTACATGCTCAAAAGACACTTCTTTTTTTTTTTTTTTTGCTATATTTAGTAAAAGGTCAAATCCAAATCAAAATAAATCCTCTTTGCTACTACCTCAAACAGGCCATGGCCTCTGTACTTGCAAGCCCTGAACCAATTGTTTAATGTGGCAAAGTGGCAGGGTCATGTTAACGCATTTCTCTTCTAGGCTGAATTACTTAATCAAAAAACCCAAAGCCAAATATCAGAATTTTGCCATCAGTTACTTCTGTTTTAGCAGAGGCATCTGTTGTCAGAAAATATTACACAGAATTTTAAGTGTAATAAATTAGCCAATCCTGGAAACGGATCCTATCCATACACTGAAAAACTTATATACACACTCCATGTGCACATGGGTGTGAGAAAGGGGAACACAACCAACAGAAACATAGAGTAAAAGGTTGAACAATGGTCAAAAACCAAAACCAGGGATAGCTGAAATAAAGTCATCATTCGAAGAAAGAAATTACTAAACTCCATAAGTTATTGATACGGTTTTTGTGGCCACCAACCACTGTCCTGATTTATAAAGCATCTGATAGATGTAAGAGGGCTTTCCTCTTCCTGCGTTCAGGTTTAATCTGATTCCTGATCTTATCCACATGATCTCTGAGCAGGGGTTATTGGAGATTGCAGGGGATAGTACAGCGCAGATGCCCAAGGAACTGTGTTATCACCTTTGCCTCCTCCTCCTCCTCCCCCCTTTCCTATCCCCTGCCCACACGTAGATCACTCAGAATATTCACTGTTCCTTTATTTGGCTGATGGTTCGCTTAGATAGAAATTGTTTTACTCAACAATATCAGCCTAAAGCCATCAAAAAGTGTCCAAAATAAAGAGGAAGAGAATATTATAGCTTTAAGTAAGTTGCTGCAGGGGGTATTTCTAAACCAAGGTTTTACTTGCCAAATTTAGACCCCAGAAGGCATCAGATCACCTTGACACGTTTTTTTCCCCCTCTAATCTTGTCTGCAGCTTATGAAACAGCAAAACTCCTCTCACCTTTTGCAAACTTCATATAATGGACACGTTTCTTGGAAGATTTGGATTTTTCCTCGAGACTGAATGTCTTCTTCCGATTATTCACTGAGGACTCTAAAAAAAAAAAACAACAAAAAACCCACAAACAGGTTCCAACTGTATTACAGGCACTCTAACCACCGAATTCAAACATCAGTGTATTCAATTTTCTCTCTCAAAACCAAGTCTCAACAACATATCACAATATATTACCAAAGAAGTGTGGTAAGTTTTGTCCGAGACATGTAACTACTTGATTTTTTTATTTTTTTTGCCACATCTCCTTCCCTTCTCATTTCCAATCTAATGCAATTAAAAGAGGCAGATACAGGTCCTCCAGGTCAAAGGCAAAGCCTAATTTAACACCATTTCTACAGTAACAAAAGTCAGGGTTTATTGTGCAGTTTGTTATAAAGTATCTCCAGTGCTGGGCTCTGAGAAAGATGTAAGGAATAGTACAAAAATACTCAATCCGACTGGGTAGAAAGAAAAAGGGGGAAAAAAATATCCCACAGACAGGTTTTCTACTCCTAACACTACATGAAGTGCCTCTAACTGGACACAGTCTGATACTGATGTAAGGAAATTAAATGGTGGCAGAGCTTCTCTGTCCCTGAGGCACAAATTGCCACATCCATATTATTTGATTTTCCTCTCTTCCAGAAGAGGGGTTGCATGTAAACCCTCCACTGGGAATTCTCTCCGGAGTCCCAAATTCACTCAGGAGCTGTTTGGGAGAATGTTAGATTGTGCAGGTCAAAACCATGCGAAGGATTAGTCTTAACTATTTAAAGAAATATCAAGTTCCTGTGCTGTGGCAGGTTATTTTACCGGGACAGACCTACCCTTTGCATCCACAGAACCTGTTAATTTACAAAAAATTCTCAGCAGGAGGGACCCTGCTGGCTGGATAATAACTACTTTATTAGTCCTGTCCTAAAAGGCACCACAGGATTCTCTGCTCTGTAACTCTAGAAAAGGCTACTCCGGTGAGATGTTTTTTCCTCCCACTGGCAACTGGGATGGGTAGGGAAATCAACCCATACCCTGAGGGCCAAGTTGAGTCACCTTTTTCATAGGCTCCCACCCCTGAAAGCTCTGCAGCCCAAGCTCTTCTGACACTGGAATTACAGCACGTCACTGTTTGATGGGTAGTGCCACCCAATGATGGAGTCACTGACCTAAAAATGAAATGGGCAGACTGGGGTGGGAGAGCTGACACCAGAAAGCACTCTGAGATCTACTCTTCCAATCACACACTAAGCCCTAATGAGAAGAGGAAGGACCCGCAAACCCAGTTTTAGCCAAGAGTTTGCAGACAACTTGAAAAATACTCAATAAAAAGGGACTATGGGGAAATTTAAGCATCACAACTCAAATTTCCTGATGGGGGATGAGGCACTTGGAGTCTGCTCTCCCATCTACTTGTACCGAAGGGAAGGTTACACAGAGCAGAGGATTTCCACAGGGCTTCCTCCTCCACTTTATTCTGGCAGCAAAAGGGGCAGCAGCACCGCCTTGTGCCTTCAAGGAGGAATTTCACTACCAAAACGTGCTGGGACTTGCACTGGACATGCAGGTACCTCCCAGTGTCTTCCAGTGACTGGTAAACCCTCTGACAGATTGAGCAAGCGCTGCAAAAATACTAATGGACTTTTTAAAGCAATTTTGTCGTAGCAATAAAGCCACGTGTCACTTCTACTGCAAACGCGATACAGATGGATATTCCCAAGCACAGCCAGCGTGTCATTGCCCATAAGGGACAGTCATCATCACTTGGTATCCCAGAAAAAAAGCCAGGAATCAAAACTCCTTACTAAGAGCTGAGCTGGAAGAAAAAAAGAAAAGAAAGCTAAAATGATGTACATCAAGGGTATTTGAATGTTGGCATAGGAACCACCGTGGGGCCCTTCCTTCCCGATCTCTAATTGCAATCCATCTCTGGCAACTACACCAGTTATTTAAGAACAATGAAGTTTTTCAGCTGACTTTTAATGCAATTTGAACCTGGCTGATGGCCAATAATGTAACACTTGATCCTGTAGCACAGCTGCAGGCAGAGTTATATCTGGATGAGTTTTGCCAGCTTAAACAATTGCCAAAAAAACAAGTTTTGGAGCAATGCTCACAGGCTGCAAATCACCCAACACGATTCTGACCGGGTGTTTTCAACGTGCACCCAAAACTTGTCCTAAAGTGATTGAAAAACCCTTGACCCAGCTCCTAAAAAGATCAAGGAGAGATAATGGAGTAAAACAGGGAGAAATACGGTTTTCTGGGGGCACCTTGCACAAGTACAGATGACCCAGGGAATAGATTTAGGAAGAAGACAGCCTTGCTCAACCAACCTGCCTCGGTGCTGACTCACTGTGTCCTTGGGCAAGTCATTTCAGCTCTCTGCTCACCAGCGTGCAGGTTTCCCACCAGTTACACCTAAACGATCTTCCCAGGGCTCAAGTTGGAACTTGGGTAGGATTTAGTTATAAAGGTAGAAAGGAACTTCTGGAATTTCCCTATGATATGCTCTTCTACCTCTTGAGGACTTTAACTACAGCACCTACCGTCCTGCAGCCTCAAATTGTGACTAGGGCTCTGATGCACAAGGTTAATTTATACAGGAATCAAAAACAACTGCACCAGGTTCAGAATTTTAATCCTAGTTCTCTAAGATTAGGAAGCAAGTTTGATCCTTCTTGTTAAATGATTTTTCTTCTCTTTCTACCTTCCCTTAAGAATGAATAGGAGTGAACAAATAACGAACAATTGCTAAATTCACTAATCTGGCAATTCTGCGACGAGCAGCACACGGACAGGTGGCTGTGTCCACACAGAGCCCTTGGTTAACAACACTCCACAGAGCTGTTATATCTTAGATGTATGATCAGACTTTAAACTTGAGTCCAACTAAAAGAAGTTAAAACATTTGACAAGTACAATTCCCTCTGTAACGTCACACCCACCGGTTTTGCAGAACTTCATTTTTACAAACCAAAGTCAAACTGTACACAGCTTTTCAAAATTAAAACACTTTATAAATAGCCCTTTCGGGAAAGTTGTGTAGTTTCCCCGCTTGGGTGCTCTACATCAGGGCTACAAAAATCACATTATACCACACTCCAAACAGAGATGCATAACTCTGAGTCAAAAGCTAAGAAGCAGCTCTCTGAGGACTGGAAAAGTAGGTTTTTAAGAAACCACCAGAGGATGGAAGCCAGGAGGGGACAGTTCAAACACATTGCAATGGTGAGGGACTGGGATGTGAGCCTTCATATTGGCACTGGTACATCCCAGTACATCCCAGCAAAAGGTCCCTTATGTTGTGGACAAAACATAAAGTTTTGGATAAAACAAACCAAGTTCAAAATTTTGTGTTTGCTTTCCCCAACAAAATGCCTTTAATAGAGGCCTGACTGAGAGCAAAACCAGCCTACTAAGATCAAACAAACCTGAGAACAGTCACGGATGGCAACATGTCCTTCGTCTCCCACTGATTTTTGGGGGAGAAGGGGAAGAAGAGGGAGTTGCCAACCTCAGCAAGGAGACTATCAGCGGCCCAAAGGACTGGGCCTCAGCTAGAATTTAAAGACAAAGAATGGAAACTCTGCTAAGTTTCCAACATCTGATTGAGCAAAGCATGAACCTACCTGTCTCACCCTGTCCATGGCAATCATTCAGTTCAGCCAGGAGCTGGTTGAAGTCATCCTGATGAGCAATCCAGTTGTCCTGTAAATATCACCCAAGTCAATACGAGGCAAAAGCCTTCAGAACTAACAGAAGTTTGGCTAAAACAGGTATCAAGACTCTGCACTCTAAGAAGTAACTTAATTGTATATACTCAATCCTTGCTGGTGGGAGGGACCCTCAGAAGCTGCACAGGTGACAACGCTAACAGCTCCCTACAGTCATTCCAAAGTGCAGAAACAATAAGGGTTGTGTTTCTAAGTCCTTAAACAACACTGAGCTCTCCTGGCTCTGTGTCTCCCCTGTCTGCGCAAGATGTTTTCAAAAGCAGGCAGGAAATACTAGTGTGATTTTTTCCAGCAACAAAGTTACTTAACATGTTAATTATGAGACAAGCACCTTTAGGATCATGTTCTGCTCTGCCTGTGTATCTGAACTCCAGTCAGAAAGGTGACTGTATCAGGGAGAGGGACAGAAGGGACAGGGAGAAAGCAAGCATTTCAGTGATTTGCCTGGAAGCAAAAAAAAAACCCAACCAAAAAAACCATCTGAACAGTCTGCTCCCAGAATTCACTGCAACCTTTCCAAGCAGGTACTTGCTCCTAAAACACCCAACAAAGCAGAACTGAACTCCAGGTTAAGAGTGTCTGCAGAGAGGTTCACGTAGGCACGTGCTGCCACCAGATGTGACGACACATTTCACTAACGTCCCACCACAAAGACTGTGCTTTAGCTGAAATGGGGCCATTTCCTTACCTGGGTCTAATGCTCACCTCGTAATTGATGGCTGCTCCCAACCCCAGCGTGTTGTTTTTCACCTGAACCTTGATATGTTCTGTATTTCCTTGTTCCTGAGCCCCAAGACCCTAAGGAGAATTTAAAGGTAAAAATGTGAGGATTTTACAGCAGTGAGTAAGCAACCAGAGCTTTGCTTTTGTAGGACAGTTTGCAATGAAACACAGCAAGAAACCACAACTTACTATTTATTCACTTTCCTGTAACTTAATTCAGTCCTAGGCATTAGCACACAGGAGATTTTTTTTAAATTTGCTACTTAAGCCTCCAGCAAAGTATTATGAACACTAAATTTGCAACAACATTAAGTAGTCGGGTGATTAATCAGGGAGCCACCTGACATTCCTAGGCAAGTCCAAAGTGTTTGCAATTTTAAAACAAGACACTACATAAAAAGAACACGCCTCTCACCAAAAATACCTCCGTCACTGGGAAGGCAGCTATGGCTGTGAGACAGATGCCACATGGAACATAAAATACAGGACAAAGTTATATGGAAGGGGAAGCTGGAGCTAACAGGACATTAAGAATTTCTTCTACTTCATTCACACTAATAAGCTGATGAAAATATTGGAGCAACCAAATATTGGGTTTGTCTGTCCTAAAAAACATAATCACTCAAATCTGGGAAGCAATCCTTAGGTCCAGTATTAGCTTTCTTAATTGTACAAGGGTGGGTGGGGAGTGGGGAAAAGACAAAACTTTAAAAAGGTTTAAAACAAAGGTTTAAAACTTTATTCCTGATATCTACCCGCTTTTTCTTTAATTGGTCATCAGTAATAAATCATGGACTAAGTGTATGGCTATAGGAAACATGGATGTGGTGGAGAGAAGCCCTGTGGATAGATCTTGGCAATATCTAACACTTGAAGCAATGAGGCATGTTGGAAAAAGGTTTTTGCAATCATGAATCCAGTAGAGTTTATTTGGTCAGTGGGGTGGGAAATTTACCTTGAAACTTCTGTTAACCAAAAAGTCTGGAAGGAAGCAGGACACTCGGCTACACATCCTGCTGTGACCCAATTCCATGACAACTAATAACAGGACTAGTGTAAGCAGCTTAATTTCATCACACAGATGGGCTTTTGCCCATTAATTTAACCATGTTAAGGTTCCATTTGTCTGAGTTTGTAGTGGAATGGAAAGAAATCCTTCTCTTCTTGTAAAGGAAGGTCCAGTAGCTCAAGTAGGAAACTTATTGTCAAGAAGAAGATGGGTGGGAGGGGGTGACAGGCAGAAAACAACACGAGGGGTCCCTTTCACACTCTGACACAAACAATATCTACAGCCAGAGGAACTGGCTGCCTAAAAAGCAATTGTAACATTTAACAGGATTTTTTTTTCTATACTGATTTACATAGCTATTTTAGTCTTGCACACATAAAACACCTGTGCATACTAATCTTACATAAAAAAAACAGCTCTCAAGCTCCATACTTCTAAGTCTGGTCTAAAGCTTGGTGACACCAATGCCAGATCCTTGACTTCACCAGCCTCTGAATCAGGTACCACTGCTTGGTCATGAAATTAGAGGGACTCAGGAGCCAGATTTATATGAGCTAACAATATATCAGCTAACTGATGCAAAAGTAAACTATACTGAGAAATCCAATGGGAAGGGTTATTTTTCCTAAGTTTTAATGTATGAAAATAATTGAGAATGGTCCTAACCTTACTCCTCTTAAAAAAAGGCTGGGAGAGGAAATCTAGGAGAAGAATTAAATAAATATTGTGGCGGGTTTGCGTGCATTCATTCCATTACACACGCTGACATGCAGGCCCAAATCTCAGCTTTGCTGAGGCACCTTCGTGGAAGTTAAACTGCTTTTGAGGGGCAGCTGAGAAGTCTGCAGCTGTCTGCACTGACCTAGAGATTATTCTTAGCACCAGAAAACAGTCACTGAACCCCACAGATACTGGCTGGAGCTGGGAAGAAACACAGCTCACCCCATGCTGCATTTTGGCCATTCAAGGAACAGATCAGAAGTTGTTTTAAACAGTATCAAAAGCCAGGGAGAGAACTAAGGGTATAAAAGCAACGTAAAGCCTTTAACCATCACCTGATTTAATGTGCTAACTCCTGCTCTCACTTGGGGACGTTACTCTGTCAAAGAGAGGGGAGAAAAACTGCAAAGCAGGACAAGCACAAGCGAGTACCTTTGTAACAAACTGTAAAAATCTAACATAGCTCAAATTCTCTGTGCGCTTAAGAGAATAAATCAAATAGAAAGAACATGGTTGTTTTAAACACTGACATCAAGAGTCCTGCCCAGCAGTATTCCAATCTTCAGCTAAACATCCCCCCCTTAGATCATACCTTTCCTTTGGACCAGCCCATCTTTTCCAGCATCTTCTGGCCAAATTTAGACTCATCTTTACTCCAAGCGCTATTTCGTGGATCCACAGACCACTTCTGCCTTCTACGGGCTAGAGCAGGAAGGAAAAAATTCAAACAGGCTCTATTTATGTTTCCACAGTGTTCTTAGTGTTTAAATAATTCAAAAAAAAAAAAAAAGCTCTTCATTGAAAAAAACCCACAGAACTTATGCCAGACTAAGCACCTTCGGGGGTTTAATTTACTAAATCTTATCTTGCAAAAAAAGGCCAGTGAAAATGTTAATTATTAACGTGAAGAATGCCAAAGTAAAACTGTAACGGATGTTGTCATCCCTAAGGATGGGCTGCAATTCAGGGAAGGCTTTAAGGATTACCGTTTAGGTGTACAGACCTAAATTCCATATTTATTCCAACTTTGTTTTACATCTGGCTTCAACATGAAATCTATAGGGGATGAGACTTCGGTGCTGGCTTCCCCAGTTCTGGGCAATATCCACTGGCCAGTCTTCTTTTTAACCAGAACACAGACGTTTTAATATTTGCCTTTATAATAAAAGCCAAATCAAAAATAAAACGTAAATGACCCGAGAAAACTGAATCACAGAACACAAACAAGTGGGATTCCAGCTTTTGGATTTGCTGCAAGATGGTTTAGTTGGAAACTGAAAAGTCACCGGAAATTAGTGCAGGTGTTAAGAGAGCAAACGGAGAATCCAGGTTCCTTTTTCCTACGCAAACTACTTAAAGAAACTACAGTCCCCCAGGCCCACATACGTGCGCTTGCCTCTACCATCAGGAACAGCTTTATTGAAATAAAAGAAGAAAAGCTAACACAGTCAACCAGTCCCTTCAAGTGTACACCTAAACACAGGCAGGAAGACAACCTAAGTAAACAAGACAAAGAAAGAACAGGAGACAGGAAGATTACAAACTTCACTAAACGCGATGGGAAACGGTGGATCAAAAACCGACCGATTAACCCAAGGCCACACCAAGTCAGCGAGAAGCCAAGTCCACCAAGGCACTTTTCAACACACTCAGGAAGTCATCTTTCCCTAAAACGCCACACTTCGGATTTGGGCCAGAGGGACAGAGTATTACAGGAATGTTTGATTCATTTTTTGCCCGGTTTGATTCATTTTTTACCCTTTGCTTCGTTCTTAAAGAAGTACTACTACCATCAGAACGCACGATGGTGGCTTTTTTTTAAACATATTTCCTAAGCTTTGAAGCTGAAAATAGATGCTGAGTGGCTGCCCCATAAGAAGTAATAGTCTGATAAAGAGTTTCGTAAAACCCCAAACAGTTCATAAAAAAGATTTTACAGCAGGTTAACTGACCGAGTGCTGCGATGGAATCCGCACAGCACTTGCTCAGTTCAATTCTCTACAGGAAAACAACTTATTTCCAACAGACAGCCTTCAAGAATTATCTACTGCCTGTAGATTATTAGCCCTGCCCGTGCTGCTGAAAAAAAATAGGTGGTAAAGTGTCATCGTGGGCTGTGATTTTAAACACCCCCAAAAAATTAGGGTTCCCTGCTGCCCCACGGAGAATAAAACCTCTGGCTCCCTTAGTGAAGCGGCTCACGATCTGGGATAATTAACGTGCATTGTCATCTTCCCTCGTCCAAGCTGCAAAAGATCTCTAAGGATCCAGGTTTCCAGTGGTTTGTGGAGAGAATGAAGGAAAAAAGCTGTCGAGACGGCAGCAAAAGTGAAGACCTATAAAAACAGGGAACACTTTGGCTGTTGCTTTCGGCCTTAACTGACAGTGAAAAAAAACCATAAAGAACAAAAAAAAAGCAGCAATTTTATAGAGGTTGTGCTGCCCACCTGAGCACAGCCCTCCTTTTCAATCATATTTCAAATTTGTCCCTTTGTTTAAAATCTTTCAATTAACATCAACTTCTCACTCAGTCACCAAAAACTGTTCAATGCCTTTATTTAAAATCTAACTATAACAACATTTTAATTACGTCCATATTCTGTTATGCTCTCCTTAACTAGTTCCCCAGGTGGTGACTTTGCAAATCCCCAAAAATTAAAATTCAGTGCAATTCTTACAGCTGTGAAGCCACCCTACGCACCTAAGGATTTGTGTTACGCAGCAGAGATAATCTATGTCAACTGAACGTGGGAATTTAAATTAACTTCCAAATTGAGTTGTTTGATGTAGTTCAGCTAATCCACTTTAAAAGTTAATTTCTATTAATTTTGCTGAATATCTCTCCGTAGAGAAGCCCTAAGATGTTTTACTCCCAGGAGGACCCTGGTAACAAAACACAGAGGTACCTACTACAGAGATTTCTCAAGGTTGAAATTTTAAGACACCTTCCCTTTCCCAGCACTTTTAATCCAAGTATTTCAAACCTTTTAACTACCACTATGGGATTAATCCTCATATTTCTACCAAGTTAACACACTCTTATTTTCAAGTATGGTAAACTAGACACATGACAGTAAAGCAACTTGCTTACATCTTTAGCAAAATATTTAAGACAGCCAGGAACAACTTCATGCCACATACAACAACCATAAAATCATCTCTCCTCCCCAAACAAAGACTGTTT
>JAHREE010000251.1:222331-266955 GCA_033628505.1 Tringa tobata | reverse complement strand
AGAGAGTGAACCACAAGCCTAACCCAAAAAGGCTGAAAAGTCAGGATGTCTGTGAAGACTTCCTTGCTGCCTACCCAGAATATAGTCAGCTACTTAAAGCACAACCTCCCAAGCTAGAAAAGAAATGGTAAAAATCTGATAAGCCAAGTTGCTTAAAATTAGACTATTTAAAGCTTTGGGATGTGAGGCTAGTTGAGAGGAGTAGGCTTCATTATCCTAGGATACAACAAAGATCTCTACCGTCTACAGTGGTTTTGCCCCTTGGATTGTAATGTCTGAACTTCTCGAATGAATCGTGGCTGGAAGAAGGACAGCAAGAATGTTGCCTCATTCTTACACAGAAGAATTTGCCGCATGACTAGTGGAAACAGCCTGTGATCTCCACATTGTGTTAGAAAATCACCCTTGGCTCCTTTTGTAGTTGGTGGAAAGAAACAGGCATTTCCAGAGACTGATTCATCTCTCATACTTTAGATATCTCTGCTAGGAGAGGTGAGCATTATTCTCCAAGAATCAAAGAGAAAGTTGAGCAGCACTAACTTGAGTTTGGAGAGTTAACTTTTAGTTATCTAAGTCAGATAAAGTGAATCTTACCAGCAATATTCATTCTCTCCAAGCTCTTAAAAAATTTGTGGAGCTTTGGATTTTCTGAAGTACTGACACATTTCAGTGCTGTTCTATTCCAACTTGAACTGATCAGTCCATCTTAGAGTAACAGCTATCTTAATTTTTTGTTCCTTCATTTCATGCCAGGACATCACCGCTTCTTTTCCACAGCAGTTGTCAGAACAGTTTCTCTCATCTATATTCACCTGTAGCTTCTTTTCCCAGTTGGGTCACCTGTGTGCAGCCTTTGACTGTCATCTTAGCCAGTGGCTTTGGGAACCAAATGCAAGTTGTTGGTCATGCAAGGACACCGATTGCTGGAGCAGCTCACAGCGTCCAGATTCCAGCAAGGTGTCTACAAAGAAACCTGCAAGTTCTGTTCTTTATGGAACACAGGGAACATCTCGGCACTGGATCCTTGATGTCACTCCACTAAAACCTCTGGAAGATGGATGAAAATCTGGATGATGAAGAAAAAGATGTCAGTTTTGTGCGAGAGAGATGGGTTCACTGAAAGATCTCCTCTCCAACTCTAAGGCAGCAGACATTGCAGTTCACACCTTTGAATTGTCTTTATATGTTGCTGTAAAAATCTGGAAGAGGTGTTGAAGGACCTTACAGTGCCCCTTTGGAGGGGCTTGGAAGCTGATCTTAGCTGTTCAAGGCTGTGCTACCTTGTGCTGCAAGCTTACCTGAATTAATAAGCTAAGAAAAATTGATTATGACCAAGTCTGGATAGATGACCAAGACTGAAATGACTAGAGTTTCACTAGATGACACTTCTCTACTGAAACCCTGAGTTGAAAGAGAAGATGAAAGCTAGATTGTTTGGAAGTGCTACTGTACAAGTAATGTGCAAACTGGCTATAAAGGTTCCAGTGAGATGTTTGTCAGAAATAGAAATTGTAATGTCATTAACTTGACTCATAATGCTGAATGCGAGAAGATCTTTTCCTTCCATGTCCACAGAGAACGTAAGAAACAGAAGATCACCTCGACAGGTAAGCAGTCTGCAGAATACAATTTGAAAATTGATTTTGGTCTTGAGATACTGGGAGCCTCATTATCTGAACAAACAGAGATTGATGCTTGTATTCGAGTTAGTATCTTGGACTTCTTCTGACCCCAAGACAGATATAGACATTTCTAGGACATGACTCACCTGACGAAGTGCAGGGAGCTGCTTTATGACAACAGGAATTGCATCCCAGAAGCGCATATTCCTTTCTACAGGCTGTAAAAGTGGCCTCCATTATTAATCTACTCATGCCGGGCACCCACACTGTAGATGTCTAAAGTCAGATGAGATGATATCACCTTAGATTGCAAAGTTATTTATTTTTGTGTCTTTTTTTTCCTCCCAAACCAGCCAGAATGTTACAGAGCAAGTGGAAAGCTCAAGGGCCAAGAATCACTCACATGGAAGGGAACCTATTTCTAGTGGAAACTCAGTCAAAAATCTTAAAACTTCAGAGATTCCTCCTGGAGCTCTGTGGGAGGCCTTTTCAGCTCTTGCTAGAGAGCAAGGGGAAGAAATAAAACTGGGAGAATGACTGAGTTCCAATACCTTGCCTCACGTGTATCCACATAAGGTACAGAGGGGTGACTAATTGTTTTGGTGATGGAGACGAAAGATACCTTAATAAACAACAGTAAATAAGCCAGGTACGAAAAGCTTACCTTATTGCTGCTGCTAAGACAAATTTTCAAAGAACTGAAATGGCAGGGTATTCTCATAGTGTCCTTCTTAGTGCCTACCACAGCAAGCAACCTAAGAGCCTACCATGATAACACAGCCTGGACACAACAAGGGAAAGGACCTCTGACTGCACACTGGGCTGCTAAAGCTCGCAAGTTTGAAGGACATATCTTCTGGAACTCCTCAAGTAGCTAAACAAACTCTACATGTAGCCACAGGACATGAAAATAACTAGACTTTAGTCATTGCTTAAACAGGTCTTCAGATTAGAGCAAATGAGAAGTGAGCAGAGAATCGTTTCTTCAATTACCTGGTACATCAAATGTATCTCAAAGCAAATAGGTTGGAAATGGCAGCGCTGATGGATGGAAGAGCAGAGCTAAAGACTTTTTTGTCCAATGTCCCAATATCCCATCACGAAGACTGAAGCAACAGTAGGCTCCAAGGAACACCTCCATTGGCAATTTCAGCCAAATAGTTCGATGGAGGGAAAGTCATGACTGAAATGTCAGAGTAGTGATGTACCTCAACGATGTGGTACTGCACTGATGGTATAGTGCAGTTGGTTCATCTATATTCCTCGTTAATGCCAACCACTCTTGCCTGCATTGGCTTGAAATTTTCCATACTAATTAATAATTAGTATAATTTTTAATACCAGATTCATTTCAGCTGCTGTCTTGCTCCATGTAAACCAGGCTCTTCTTTTCCTGAGAAAGGAACCGAACTGCTCCAGTAAAGTGTTATGGGTGATCTCCACTGTTTCAGTTATCTGTATTTGGCTGATATGGACCAAGGTTGCTTGTGTCACGATATAAAAAGAGGCAAACGCATGTTTTCTCCAATAAAAAAGTTTCATTTTTATAGGAAAAAAAGTAATAATGGACCTGATGCACTGAATACAGGACCTGATGGAGCAAGAAAATACAAGTGATCCAGAGAGATGCGCAGACATCTGTTTTACCAAATCTGTGAACTCTTAACCCAACCTCAAGTTGTCATGCCAAACACCTCCCCAGGGCTCACGATGCAAATTCTTTCAGCGCTCTTGGCTATGCGTTTTGAGAAAGCCCAAGGCTGAGTTCCTAGTGAGCATCGGAGCTGAGGAATTATTTGGGAAAGAAGGCAAACAATTATATGTTAAATCAGTCTTGAAATGGGGGGAAGAAATCGTTGCCCTAGCCTGAAAAATAAGGAATTATTGCAAGAAAATGCAGCCGGCTCTGAAGCTGCTGAATTCTGCAGAAGTATCTTGCCTGTCGGAGGGAAGCGCACGTAAACACAGCACGTTTTACACCATTAAAACTCATGCAGCACTGTGGAGTCTTAATTTTTCTTTTTTTTTTTAAAGCAAGTGTAACAAGGCCATATGCTGTCCTTGAGGCTCTGTTGGCAGGATAACAAAGGGAAGGCATGGAGCAAAAAAATTCTGGGCTCTTCCTGGAACATACTGATCCCCTCAGCTCCACGGAAAGCGGGGATGGTATTTTTGGACTTAATAAGGAACCTTTGGCACCTTGCAAAGTTGAAGTCTCTTACTTTGGTGTATACACTGGGATAAGAACAGGGTGCAGGCCATAAGGATTTAAAGGGCCACGAAAATTTGTTAATGCTAGAATGACGATGCTGAGACAAAATCCATTGTAAGACATTTCTAAACCCTTCCGTGTCACCTTTTGGTAGCTGACACAGTCTAAGGTAATACAAGAGGCATGGTTTAAAGGGGGAGGAATTTTAGTAATAAAATATATATTTCTAGTAAAAGATATGATCTCTCCCTCAAACCTTGTCTCTCTTATTAAGCAGGGACTTGGTTGCAGGTCTAGCCTAATCTTACCTCCTCTTGACTGTCACACCGTGGCTTGTCATGCCATTTAACTGGCAGCTCGTGAGGTTCACATTAACTATAGCTCTAATAAACAAAACACTGCCAGGGCCCATTCTTTCTCCCTGCGAGGGTCTCCCTTAGCCTCCAAGGCAGGGTGACCACAACCAAAGTGTCTGTTATCTCCTGACCCCCTGATAAATCCTCAGGCAAGGGATTGTTTGGGTTAGTGTTAGCTGTCCCCACCCAAAACTGTGACAAGGACCTTGCTCACAATCAAACACCACTGACAACTGAGTTTCAGTGCCTGTACCCAGGTCCTGTACTGTTTAATTTGTTGGTGTGGATGTGGACCAGGAGCCCAACAGGAATGGGATAACAATCTGTGGCTCTTATCAAGTCTACAGCTTTCACATCTTCAGAGCACATCCAAATGTCATTCAACCCCTCGCCCTGCATCTCAGTGGTAGATAAAGAGCATGCTAGATCATGAGATGAGGCCCTGAGCAGGTCCACCAGCAAGGTAGTTTGGTTGTTCAACTTGAAGACCGAAATTGGCTGGGCAGTACAATGCTCATCTGGTGCTCAGGCAGATCTGGAAGAAATTCACTGCCAAGTGATGTCATTGGTGTTGAGCTAATGATCCAAAGAGGGACTGGCACCAAGAAGAGCTGAGTGTCCTCACAGCTAATGTCATTATCACTTCAGAAAAGTAATTCAAGGTACATGTTTGAGACTCAAGCCAGCCTCAGAGATTAAACAGGCCCCCTTTGCTAAGTCTGTATTTCAGAGAAGGAAATGGGCTAAATTTGTAGCATGTTTTCTATATATTTTAAGCTCTGGTATCTTTTGTAGGATCTTCTGATGGTGCACTTGTCTCCCCTTCAGCATACGAGCCAGGGCATGTCTTGATGCCCAATGACACAGCTGTTAATGGACTCAGAAGCCCTCAAACCATGGTTTCACCTCCATACCTTGGACACAAGTCTGCATCTTAACAGCATGGACACCTCCCTCACCTTCCGCCAACCGTCTTGACCTGACCTGAGCAGCAAGTGAGCCGACTCTGACTCTGTGCAGGGTTCTATGCTTCCAAACCTCAAGAGACAACCGACAGAAAGCAAAACAGTCCCACAAGTGAAATTCTCTGTCAGTGCTCTGCTGCCTGAAGGATCTCAGGAGACCCTTGATCCAAATCAAATGAGTCTTGGTTTCTGTAAAGGCTCCATTGCCAAAATCTGCTCAACCCTTTAATCAAATCTTCTCTTTAGTAAGAGAGACAGCAGAAGACATTTCCAATACTATTATATCCACTTGTTATAACCCATCCATCATGAAACAGTCAACAGAGAGGCAACTCCCTCTCAAAGAGCACACCCTTCTCACCAATACATGCTGCTCCTCTACGCCAGGATAAATGTTGAGTCCACTGAATCTAGTAAAACTCTCCTGCATTTACAGAGTTGAAGTAAGAGGAAAAATTTTCTCATGATACAGCTGCCAAAATAAACAGGACCCTTATAGAAATGAACAGTCTTGCCACCTCAAAAAGACCAGATAGCACAGCAGTGATCATGAGGCTAGAAGAACCACACTTTTCTGCACAGACATATTGCATGTGATGGAAGAGACACACAGAAGTTCTCAGTAAAGCACACCTGATGATTTACTGAGAAAACCCCAAAGTCAGCATTAGGAAATTGTCGTGATATGACCAGAGTAGCAAAACAACAAAAAAATGTGACAAGATGGTTGTATCCCATGAACAAAAGCAAAGGCATCCCATTAACATCACTGGAAGAAAATCCGGGCTTCTTTCAGATAAAGAGATGGAGAAAAAAAAACGCTTAAGACACTCCCCTTTCATCAAACAATCCACCAGCCCTCTGAACACCTGAGACACCGTTAATGCTACCTCAGACACTTGCTTTATCCAGTACCCACGCCTGCAGCTGTGAAGTGCAACAAGGATAAACTTGCCCCCTCATTAACATTTATCAGCATGACCAAATCAGATCCACAAGTGATTTCAATGACTTAGTCCTTCAAAAACCACATTTCACTGCACATGTGATAAAAACCTAAGCTGTCTCTTCCATTTGCTGGATAGACTCTTTGTCACCCAGTTAAAAGGAATCTTTCTTCACTTTACAGTAGGTCTCGAAGAGAATAACCACTAAGTACAAAATTCAACCCAATTTTTAAAGCAAATAAAGAACAAATAAGGCCAGGGGTTCTTCATGATTTCTGAGCAGAAATGAAACAGCTGCATCTCTCCTTTTTGCCTAATGCAAGATGATTAATGAACAGATATAAAGTATTTCTTGTCAAAATTTTGGGTTTATAACGTTCAGATAGGCAAAGAATGAAATAACATAATGGAACCTCAATAAAATTATAACAATTTAACGATAATTGTGCTTTTTGGTGTCTCAAACCCCTCAACCGTCATAAAGTCTCATTATTTCAAAATAAACCTTTCAAAAAGCTCAGTAGAATGGCAAAATGCTCAAATTCAAACACACACTTTGAAAGCATACTTTTCATATAGATATTTTTCTCGTTGTTAGATACTTTTTTTTCATGTCAACTCCAACCTGTAATTCCATCTGCTATACAATTTCATGAACACATCTGTATTTCATTCCATATAGACAAAATACTACACCATAAAAATAGAAGTAGCTGGGAACAGGCAACAAAAATAATAAAAACAAACCAAAAACCAAGCCAGATTTGTACAGACACCAGATCAGGATGAGGAAAAAAATGCTGTTTGTACTGAACAATTGTGCCAATTTTAGAGCAAAGACTATGTAGAAGGGGTCTCGTGAAACCGAGGCTAAATATGTGTTTTGCAGTCCTGTCTTGTGCTTTAGGTAAAACCCAATAACATTTTCTCCACTGAGATTTATTCATGTTTGGGTTTCATTTCCTGCATTTTTCTCTTCTCCTTTCTTTTTTTTTTTTTTTTTTTTTTTTGTCCTGATGGAATAGCTGGATTTAAGTTCAGTAGTATTTTTTCTCTTTGCTTTAAAAAAAATATGTCATTCTCCCTTTGTGTCCAATTCTTTCTGGTCACTAATTTTTTGTTTGCTTTGATAAAGCAATAAGGGAAAATATTACTTTCCCTGCAGTCTGGTGGAAAGGAAATGGAGAGGATTCTCCTCAATCTGCTCCCAGTAAAGTCAATGCTTCAGATCCATGGAACTGTTTTCTAATTGAGCAAAGAGTCTCAGCATTTGGGACTCAATGCTTTTTTTTAATTCCAGCCTCTGGGAGCAGGGTGAGGGTCAAGAATGGATTGTGCTGGGCAGATGTGGACTTTGCCCCCTCACATTTTAGGTGGCAGGATCAAGCTGTGAGGCTCTCGGAAAGGCTTTACATGGAAAAAACAGATGAGAGGTCCGGTCCACCTCAACAGTCCTCCCTGATGCTCCTCCCCACACTGTAGGACTCATCCAGCATTTTGGTCATTATGGTATTGCTGGATAGTCACTGGATCCAAGGACATTTTCCACCACATGGACATCAAAGAAGTAGGCAAAGTCCTGCTCACTGTACCAGGAGCTCCCACCTTCCTCACCCCTTCCATTGGCAGAGCACAAGGTACCGTGTGGCTCAGAATAATGCACATGACCAAAAACTGAGACAGTTTTCACTTGCCAGGATGATGTTTGCGCCCTGACGATGGGAGGCGTTGAGCTTGGTTTTAGCCCATAAAGTTGAAGTAGCTAATGTGAGCTCATCTTCTCATTTCCATCCCTGGAGATGGGGAGAGACAGCCATCCCGAAGGAGATGCATCCCACACGCCTTAGCCAAGTCTCTTAGCATGGGCTGAATTGTCCCAGGGAACTTTTTGTCTCTCTCCATTCCCACAGAAAGGAACTGAATTAGTGACTCTGGGTCAGTAGCTGACATCAGACACATAACTTCTCAACAGCTAGAGTTAATTTTGATGAGTGTGGTCCCCATGCTCAGGGAAATACTGCATTTCAATTATTCCAAAGAATTAATTCACCCAAATGGAAACAGTTGAACGTATTTTTCTTTCATCAGTCCTAATAGGCCCTCTTTGTTTCCTTCCTCTCCACCTCCTGCCAAATTCAATGCTAAGATCAGACAAACCAAAATTGAAAGATCAGGACTGCAAATCATTTTCTTTCAATTTCGCTGTTTGATTCCAGTTACAAACAGGCTGTATTTGTCAGGGGGAAGAAAAAGTAAACCAATTCATGTTTGACAATTCTGGTGTCTATCTTACATCTCAAAAATACCACATAAATGGAAAAGTAACAGAAATAATAGCCATCCACTCATGAACACAATATCGATTCTAGTGTACAGGAAAATAGGATCCAGACAGGATTTTACAACTAAGAAGGGAACATTACAATAAAGATTATGACATTTTATGAATATTCGTGTTATAGCTTTGAGCTTTATTGCAAAGCAAAAAATATATATTTGTATATATATATATATATTTTTATCTACATATCACCTCTGACATTGTATACAACACTAAATCACAAGAAATCAAAGAAATCATAGTGAGGTAGATACAAAACAAAGGGATGTTGAAGAATCCAGCTGCTAAATTTGGCTTAACGCAACTGTCATTAACATATGTATATCCAACACAGCAGTGAGCTTTGATTCACAGCTTAATCAATGGATCCTACTAACATTGATACTGATATTGATATTAGAGCCCATTTAGAAATAATGTCATTTGGAAAGCAGGGGGGAGAGGGGAAAGTAAATCAGAAGCGTTTCCTACGAACTAGGCATTTCCAAGGGAAAATTTTCCATTGATTTTTCATGACTTTTAACGTTGATAAAACGGCTCTGAGAAATAGCCTGTGTTCTAGGGGTACTAGTAGTGCGTGAGGGCAGACAAAGAGGGATGACTCTACAGCAGGGAAATCTACTGGGGTTCAACACAAGCGAAAGAAAGATAAGCCATTTCCCCTCCCGTTTTGATGGCCAAGAGGAAGCAGCACACCCCAGGAATGCTTGAGGTTGCATTCACCAACGTACGCTTGTGAATATCAGCTTGGACTTGTTGACGATGGCCAACGAAACAAGGCTTCGGTAGAAGGGCAGCCCCTTGATGGATTCTGTTGCTCTTAAGAGGCAACAGCAGATACGTGGCAAGAAAAACGGTACCACTGAAGTGACCGAGCGTTGGTGTGACCAGTGCTGGTACCTGGTGCGATCTGGCTGCTTGGTCTGCGCTCTCACAAGGAGACTTGTTAAGGCACCTGGATGACTGGGGCTCTTCAGTTAATTCTCATCACAACGGCTTGGGAGGGATTTGGAAGAGCCTTGGGCTTCCCGGCTTTTGAATTTAGTCCATCAATGCAGGAAAATATATACCTGGTGCTTCCACAGGAAAAAAGACGTGAAGATGAGAAGCGGCGGGTTTAACTATAGCAAGGAGGAACCAGGTTGGACACAGGAAAACCTTTCCAATAAGGTGGAGCATAAAGATGGTTGGTAAAAGCTCTCGTTTGGGCCACTGGGCCAGCCTCATCCATGAGATGACATGTGCAGCAAAGGAAGGGCATGACATCCTCGTATCTCCAGATTCAGGAGCCACATATTATCAGGGAAGTAAGGAGCTCTCAGGTGCTTTATATGAAACACAGACAAAAACTTAAGTTTGAAGCTCTGGACTAGGCAGCCCCTTTGCTGCTGCTCAAACGTCTCCTATCTTCTTGCAAAGGTAGGAAGCGGTGCCCTGGAAGGAGTGTGATTCCCCAGCTGTTCTCCAAACGGTGGCAATCTGAGCTTTATTCTCATGTCATTTACAATGTCATGGCTGAATTAAAGAAAATGAGGTGAATTGACCGGAACAGATTGCTAATGAGCAGGAGAAGATGCCAATGTGATTGTTACCAGCTCACTGTGTGAGGCTACTAAACAAGTCACTGCTGTAGCTCAGATTTGACTTTTTGCTTTTCACGTAGCCAAAGAATGACCTTGTCTTTTAGGAAAACACACAGAAGGTTATTGCTTGTACACTAATTTTCAAGGGGTTTTTTTGGGAAATGGTTTGGAAGCATTGCAAATCCTGTCCACTTTTGGTGGGATTCAACTCACCTCAATGTAAGCAGCTAAAGGGCACAGAACACATCTAAATGGGAAACCAACTAGGATGAATTCCTACCTGGAGGTATCTTGCTGTCACTCTTGAGTATGGAAGGGACCTCGGTAACCTGCTGGATACCCAGATTTTCTGACTAAATTAGAGGGTTAGATCTCATGCTCAGGCAGAGTACTTTGAACAAACATTCCCAACCATGCTGTGTGTGTGTATTTCAAGAAATACACTTTCTTAGGGTCTGAAAGTGGCTTTATATTTGTCACAAAATCAACCTCTCCTGCTGTTTGCCAAACACACTCTTAAAGATATTTTTTTTCATGTCACAAAAAGGCATTTTGAACTGAAAAGCAGGTCTGCTTTTATTTTAACTCTGGTGGGTGAATTTCTTTGCTTTGAAGGGGGCTGGGTAACCTGGAGAGAAAGGATATATTGCCAAGCATCCTTCATGTATTTCTTTCCCTTACGTAGATTTTCTTGGTGAGCCATGCAAGGAAGAAGCCTTTGCAAGTTACCCCCTTTAAGAAACTGGAATGTATGAATTGAAAAGATTTTAGCTACAAGATTGTGGATTGAGTCAAACTTGAGCTTTGGGTTCCTCTGTTTGCTGAATCTAGTGATTAGAAAAGCATCTTCATTTTTTTCCTTCAGGCTTTAGTACAAACTGCTAATTGGGGCAGACGATGACTCCACTTGGCCTCTGTAGGTGGGCACCTCTCAGCCCTGCATTTTCAGGGAAGGAAATTAGGTGTTCTGCCTTAAAGTGAGCCGGGGGGAAAAATATTATCTTTGATTTGTGTGTGGGATTAGCTATTAACACAGCCCACAGATGCCTGCATCCTAATGGCAAGTCCAAGGGATAACTACAGCTCCTTGCAAATGTCAGCCACAACCAGAGCCTAAAACCTGTCAGTGCAGGTAGATGGAAGAGCCCATGTTTGTGCAGGAAGAGCAGACACTTGAGGCAATACAGCTGTGTTAAGTATTATAGCATTGAACAGACATGTAAGGCTGAGTGAGGTGTCCTGCAATGAATTATTTAGGTATGAATGCCTCTTTCTAGAGAACTGAGTTACATGAACCACCCACAGGAGGTTTCTGAGCCCACCTGGATTTACAGATTAACCAACTGACTGCCAACCACTGCAGCCACGAGGTTATGCAAGACAGGAAGACTGTCCCCAGCTTTTCCACTACGGTTGTTTTCAGATAAATGTGGCTTTAACTTCAGTAGAGAGGCTGACATGAAGTTCTTGCCAAGGATTCAAGCACAAGAGACTGGCTGAAAGAAGTGCCCATGCTGTCACAGACTGATGAGGCCTTTTGTGTTCTCACTGACACGTGGAAGAGGTGCCACAAACTAATTCCCCTCATCCTTCCCACTCCTACAGGCTTCAGTAAGGGCCTTTTCTGTATCCATAGATGTGTATCACACCCAGTCCAGCTGTCCCTTGGTCACTTGGAAGAGCTTCACTAAATCAGGTGCCCTGTGAATCAGAAATGGGGTTTCATCTGCCCTACCCCAAGACGCTTGAGGTCATAAAATCATAGGATCATAGAATATCTCAAGTTGGAAGGGACCCATAAGGATCAGTCTTGATAGGTCTGCATGTAGTGTGTAGGTCAAGAGTGGGCTAATGTCAGTAGCCCAGGGTTTTTCCCCTTTGCCAAGTTGTTTTAGGGCCTGGAGGCACCATAGCTGAGGAGAGTCTGATAAAGGGATTTGAAGAATGTTAACATGATGGGCCATGGCTCTTAAGGATGGGGGAGCCTTGAGTAGAAGGAAGGAGAAGCACAACAATGCTAATTTAAAACATGATGGTGATGGAATGAGGGTCAAAGCATGGCCCAACACGGCAGCAGTGGGCTTCCTGAACAGAAGAAAGATGGAGGACAAGGGGTAGGTTGGTGAAGATCTCACTGTAAACTGGCCCGAATCACCTCCCTCTGGTACTGAAGGGGACTCTGCGGTATCTGCAGAGAGGGACCATGAGTGCAAAGTGCTTAAAGGCTCGGTAAGCATTAGCAACCCCAGTTTGACAGGCACAGAGAAGTGGGAATGATGTGCTCTAAGTGGCATGGTGAATGTGGGTGGTGGGCAGGGGACATGGCAGCCACATCTCGTGGTCTCGTGGTCTCGTGGTTTCCTGAGCTCATCACTGGACGACCCTGTTTCCTCACCAACACTCTCTCCTCAGCACCCGCTGGTAATCTGGGGTGGGGAAAGAAAGGTTATAAAGGCTAAATCCCCCCACTCCAGAATTTGCACTGTGAATAACAGGGGGGGGACAATTTTCTACCTTCTGTCTAAGGACAGGGAAGAAGTTTACCCAGTAGAGCCAGGCTATTTATTGTAGCTTGAAAACCTTAAAGAAATACAAAACCCCTAGTGTTATGGTATAGATGGACATGATCACGTGTCTGGATGTGTGTATATATTATACACACCCTAACATGGACATACACTATTATATATTTCTATAATATATAATATAGTATATAATACACACACACGCGCGTGCGCGTGAGATACTCAAACATCTTAGCTCCTCTTAATCAAAACTCTCTTCTTTGAAGGCTGGGTAACACTCACTACTTTTTCTATATAGACAACTTTGTACATACAAGTCGTAAAGTGCGTTAAAAAGCGCGTAAAATTTTCTATGTAGAAAACTATATACATATAGCACACACATGTACTAAAACACTTGAAGTTAAGCCAAATTTCACCTTCATCTTCACATCCCCAATACCTACAATACAAAACCAGAATTAAAAAAAAAGACGTACATAAGTAAACGATTAAAAAAAAAATAAAATCCTAAAACCCAAGAGAGAGAAAAATGAACCAAGAAACAAAACCAAACCCAAAAACAGTCAACAGAAGCCTGGCACATGTAGAAAACATCGATTCACTTAGAGAACATAAAGAGGGTCAGGTCCGAACCTCCTTTTTCTTAAAAACAAAACCAAACCAAACCCCTTTTGTTTGTCTGTTTGTTAGCTCTTATCATTTGAGAAAAGTCACAGTAGCACTCTCACCTTGAACCAGAGTTTGGAACTTTTTGTGTTTCTTTGTACAAAAGAAAAAACGGTTTAGGTTATGGAAAATAGTTGGGAAATTTGAGGTTGGAGAGAAGAGATAGAGAGAGAAACTGGAAGATTGCATAGTTGTGAACAGTGGCTTCTCATCAAGGTGAAAAAGTGCATCATCTGATAAAATAGCATTTGATTATTATTTTTTGTTCGGTTCCATATGTTTTTTTTTCCTCAGTCAACTGTACATGTCACACATGAAAAGGTATATACAGCACACACACATGCTAACATTAAACGTCTGACATTGAAACAGCCATTCTTTAAATGTTCCATCAGAGTTTTTTCCATGCGAATTTGTATTCTTTTTTAAATACATTTTTTGCTACATCCTAAGACCACAAACTTGTCTAAGCCCATCTCATGTAATTTTGATTGTTAGCAACTCAAAAAGGGGAAAAGCACCAGAATGGCTCGGTTTGATCACCAAACCTCTGCTTTGACTTCTTTCTTTTTTATTTTTCATTCCTTCAATCACTGCTGGTTGTTTGCCTTTTTTTTTTTTTTTCTGTTGTTGTCATTTGTTTGCTTTAATTTTCCAGAGATGGGAAAAAACAATTGACTTTTTTTTTTTTTTAAGTGTTCTTGAGGTAAGAGTTATGCTCAGTACCTGGGGCAGGCAACAAAGCTTTCAAAAGCATTTGAGAAATGAAGTGTGAGTCCAAACACTGTCACCAATGTTGTAAACTAGCAATAAAAAAAAAAACCAAAATAAAATTGAGATGAATATTCCAGCTAAATCTCCCACCCTATTTCTATCCCTCTTTCCTTTTCCCAAAAATCACAAACAGAATTAAAAGGAAATAAAAGTGACCTGGCACATTCCCTCTTGCACAAGTCAAGTGAAAAAAGACAGGTGTTGTGCATTAAAAAGGATGCTTCAAAAGCTTTTCATGCTTGCTGCCTGCCTCAAGTGCATTTTAATATATGTCTGATCATTTACATTTATATAGGAAAGTCATATTTGTTACACTTTATACAGGATCGCTTCATTTTTGTCCTTTTTAAACCTATTCACTTTTTTTTTTGTTTTTTGGATAAAGAGTTGGTTATAACAATCTACAGTAAGGCTGCACAGGAAGAATTCTGTGTATTTGTGTGGTTGTTTTTTTTTTTTCTCTAAGAACCGAAGTATATAAAATGAGGTTTGTTTCTAGCACCTTTTACAGTATTATTGGTGTTGTTCCCTTTAGGAGAAAATACCTTCACTCAACATCTGTTCTATCGCCTGTCTGCAGTTTCAGCAATACTTCAAAGGTAACGATAAGGTGACGACTGACCCAACCCAGCAGCCCCTTGACAAAATAAGAAGTCCTGTCCTCCCCCCGACCTTGAAGTCAGGCAGAACTACTCCCACGAGCAAAGCCAACTGCCCCCACCAGCTTCCCTCCTCCCCGCCAGTGAGGGCCGCGGCACCCGGATCGCTGGGAGCAGCGCAGGAAACCGAGCATCCGAAGAGAAAAAAACTGAAAAGAACACACCAAGCTGGTGTCTCGCTGGGGAAAGGGGAGGTGGAGAGGCTCACCAGCGGGACGGTTTCGCTAGCGGGGAAATAAACCACCCCCTCGCCTCGGTGCAAAGAAAAGGCAAGGATGCTGCCCCGGGATGCCACCCCGGGATGCCACCCTGGGATACCACCCTGGGATGCTGCCCCAGGATGCTGCCCTGGGATGCTGCCCTGCCAGCCCCATCATCCTCCTTTCACAGCAAGAGGAGACCTCCCCATACCACGGCAGGAGGAAGATGTTGCCTTGCGGCACACGCTGGCGATGGGGAGAGCTATGTGGGGCAATTGCTACGGTGTGAAACAGCAGCTTTCAGGGAGCGGGGAGGAGAGAAGGGAGCTGGTAAAACGAAGGTGGGAAAGAGAAGCTCCTTGCCAAAGGTTGTAACGCTTTACAGGACGTTGAGCTGTTGGTTTCACTCGAGCAGTGTATGATCCTGCAGAGGAATGGTCCATTCCCCATACAGTGGCATCAGAACCTCAATTATATATATATAATTATAACTATAGCGATATATCTATATATCTATATTTATATATGTATACATTAAAGTCTGTTACTGCACCGGCACGTGATACAGAGGAAAAGTACTGGCGTTGCTGTTGGATGCAAGTGGTTGCCTTGACTGAAGTCCTGCGAAGGGTAAGCACCACAAGAAAAGGCACCACAAGGTTTTGAGAATTGAAATGTCGCTGCCCCAACACCGCCATCGTCAGGAAAGAGGAAGGGCTTTTTGGAGTTGATGGGGGCAGGTGGGGCCAGACCAGATTCTGGCCTCACTGGCGGCAGGAAAACCAGGGCATTCCCAGGGAAAAAAACCAACCAGTGGGGTTCATGCAGGGTGGCTGGTGCCTTGGTGAAAGCCAGACCAGAATTTGGTCTTTTAAGGGGCACGTTGATTTTGCGAGCTCTTATCTAGCACTTGGGACACTTTTTAACAGCCCTCCTACAGGAAAATGGCCCCATCTTGCCACGTGCAACGTCATTGCACTAGCATAAGGAAACAGAATTGAACTTTTGGATGCTCAAAGCAGATTCTAACGTAAAGAGGGCACGACCTCACGTGGACTGCCTCCTGGGATGTGCTGGATGCCTTCAGCTTCCACTGAACCAGGGGAAGTCGAAGGTGCTCAGCGAGTCTGATCTCATCCCTCTGCGGAGCCCTGCCCTGAATATCTCAATCTGTCACTCCCCAGGGAGCCCAGAGAAGAAATTGTGCTGGACACAGACAAGGATCTTGATGGATTTACAGAAGTCCCGCCGGACTGAGACGGAGATCAAAATCTGCACATCTGGTTTTCCGAGGTCTTAGCCTGTGGTTTCTCATTCACTCCTTACTCTGCCAAAACCTCCCCTGCACTAAATATTCGGGTTGGCCCTTGCTCTATTCCTTTCGCTCGTAAATTCACGCTCAGGCACGCACAAGCATGCACATCTTGCCCTCCAAGACGTCAAAATTAGAGGAAGAGCTGGGGAATAAGACAGAATCCATACTCAGAGCCCTCCAGTGAAAAGAGAAGTCCCTGCAGACACTCTCTATAAACAACGGGCTTCCCAGGCGGAAGGTAATTGCTTGGTGATCGAAAAAGGGAAAGGAAGAGACTCGCAGGCACTCTATGCCAAGTTAATAGCACCAGTTTTGCATCGTGTTGACACCTGTCAGCCCATCCCATCGAAACCACCGTAGCTCTTCAGACAGCTGCTGATGAGCAGCCTGCCCCTGCACCGAATCAAGGGCAGCGCCACCGAGACCAGCAGAAATGTCTCTCTCTGGACGTGAGAGGAGGGTCGGGTCTGCCCTCGGCCACTTCTCCTGGCCAGCTCACAGCAGGGGTTGCTGGAAATCCTTGTATCTCCCAAGCACCACGCGTGCAGCTGGCGGGCAGAGAAACGGAGTGGAAAAGCCACTGTGAGGGAGCAAAGGAGTTGCCCGTGGCAGGACTTGAAGTAGTTTTCCTTGTTCCTTCAGACCTACTTTGGATCCCGGTCTCTCTAGACCCCCAGTAAGGAGGGCCCAGGCACAGAAGTGACCCAGGAAGGAGCCAAGCTCTCCCAGTCTAACTGGCAGAGCCTTGATCCTAACTTGGATGGACAGGCATCCTCACCTGCAAGCCAGGCTGGGTCAGAAGGGCACTGGAAAGACAACTTCAGATGAATGATGCGGGTCCGGAATGGGCTGAGTTTGGTCAATAAGGCAAGATTCAAGGCATGGGCATGACTAAGTTTCAAGCTTAGTTAACAGAAAATATACTGCTTGCTGGGAAAGCTTAGGCCATTATTTCTGTCTAACGTGCCCGATCGAGAGGGCCCGGGGTGAGACAACCTCTTCTTTTGAGCATTTCCAACCAGACAGGATTTAGGGTGGGAGAATAAGACACAGGGATGCCTGTGGCATGGGCTGTTGAGAACGCACCTGATGACCCACGTGCTCTTTCCATCTCTGCTTTCTCTGACTCTATGACTACACAGGACCCTGCTAAATCCCTGGCTTCTCAGTTGACTTCCCCGACTGCTTTCTAGAGAGGGAAGAATTTCAGGGGTGAAGAGAAAGACTCCCCAAAAGCTTAGTGTGGCATCTTGTGTGGGTTGTGCTAGTCCTCCTCGAGAAACCCATATTCAGATCAGCCTGCCTCTTTGTCTCTGCTGGGCTACCTGGAGACAGGGGGAAGGTGACACAATGCGTTGCTTTGTCCTGCTCTGCCCATCACCACTGAAGGGCTTTTGATGTTAAGGTCTTGAAGGGCTTCACCCACACTGCCTCAATAATCCTCACAGCATCTTTGTGAGGTAGGCTTTACACCTCCCATTTTACAGATGAGGAAACTGAGGCACGGAGCAGTTACATGACTTGCCCAAGGTCGCACAACCAACCACAGTGAAGCTGAAGGCTATTTTGTGGCAGGTCCTCTCTCTGTGTTTTGTAAAGTGCTCAGCACAAGGGGGTCCTAAGCCTGGCTGCAGTCCCAGGGTGCCTTCTGCAAGGCGAATGGACAATATTCAGTAGATGCAGCTTATTGCCGTGCAAAAACATTAGAAGAACCCAGGTGTCCTGCTTTAATAGCTTCTTTTTACCATTTTGTAGTGATTGGGGAATTTGTTCTCCTTGAATAAGGTTTATCTGAAGAATCAAGTGCAAGAGTATTTTCCGGGTTTTGAATGTTAACGACGAGTTCCAGCAGTGATTAGTCAAATTTCAATGTTTATGGGAAAAGTGGCACTTCTGAAATATAAGTATTTAAATTGTGCTATTCTCTATGGCTGTGCCAATTTTCCAGTACTATCAAAATTCACTAATCAAAAATGCTCCTAGGATGAAAGCTAATTTGAGAAGATACAGTGAACTTTCAGAACTCCTTCCAATCGGAAAATGCTCAAGAGCTTTTTCAAGCAGTATGCAACTAGTCTGTTCTCCCACCACTTCCATAGGGCAGCCAAAGATCTTTAAACCCATGTTGCAACATCTGGGGCAAGTATGGCAGGGCAGGAGATGGGATCGGTGGTGGAAGCCAGACAACAGCCTGACCATTCCCATATCTTGTGCCCTGGAGCACAGGTCAATGGTACTAGGGAACATACTACATCTGGCAGCAGAGACAACCCTAAAATCCCCCTAAAATCTCCTTGGCTTTCTCAGTCAACAGCCTGTGGCAGAGATGGAGAGAGAACATGTATCTTCAGGCACCATGATTTAACCTTCTGTATAAAACAGTGCGTCCAAAAATATACACACCAAAAGGATGATATTTTCTTGCAATCAAGGTCATTCAAAGCCTCCAAAATATACAGGCTTCCTGTGAAAATCCTATTTTTAGGGGAAAAGCTCCATGATGGGGCATGGTATTGCCAAGTTCCCAAGCAGGTCACCCTAAGTCCATGACAGACCAGGCAAGGGCCTCACCCCAGCTATCTTCTCATACTGGTTTCATACCATGGTTAATCACATTGCCTTGAGTGGAATGGTCTGAACTTGGCCCGATGACATGGGCAGAAGTCACCAGAACTAGATGTTAAATAGTCCTTCCCTGAGTAATTTAAACACTTTTGAAACTACTTCCCATTCCTCATTGGAACAAAAAGGCTGGAATGGTAAAACAGTTTTCGGAGTGGAAACATTAGCCAAAATAATTGTGGGTTTTTTTCTGATAGAAAAACATTTTCCACCAAAAAAAGGTTTTAGATCCATTTTGGGAGGGGACACGTTTTGTAGCTAATGGCAAACTTTGGTGTTCTATGTAAAAATCTGTTCCCTTTCCCTTCCCTCCATAGGGAAGATGGGGGCCAAGGGATTTGGCCGTGATACTTATTTAGACACTTTTTAGAAAACAGCCATCACAGCTCTCCTCCCAATGGCTGCAATTACATCCAATTTAAGGCTTGTTTAATTGCTCGAGTAGTGAGAGGTCTATGGATTAGTGAGAAGCAATGCACTTCTCCTTAGCCATCATAAATTTGTTGACTGATCTTTGTTGACTGATTTGTTGACTGGCCTTCAGTAATTGTTGAAAAAAGCAGATTATACGGAAATGGTGTGAAACTAGAAATTCAAGGGGGTCGCCTGGGGTATGCTTGGTGTGTGGCTGGTGACACTGTTTCAGCAGTGTCAGTTCAGAGCAAGTCCACCGAAATCAGGCGGCTTCAACTTCAGGCTCCGGATATTTCTGCGGGTGCGTGTCCCCGCGTGTACTCATATGCCCTCAGAAACCGAAATAAAATCCTAAAGAGAACAGATTGCAGGTGTAATCATCTGGCATTTGTCCTGGATCTTCGCTGCTTGGGAAGGAACAGTGTTTGCTTTTAAGGTGGAGGAAGGGGAGGGAAGACGGGGGCGGCGTGCAGGTGGCGTTCAGCTGGGTCTGAGGGAAGGAGGCTCTGGCACCGGCAGCGAGTTTTATTGGTAAATACAGCTAGAAAGGAAAATATGAGCTGCTTGTCCTTGTGACTGATGAACGGGAATGACATCTGGAGAGAAAACTATAATCATTGCCTTTGAGTGGCGTTTGGCATTTGAATTCTAAGGGCTGGAAATCAGATTTTGGGAGGGAGGGGGGTTTAACCCCTGCAAAGTAAGGCGCAGTTTGCTGCGGGAACTAACAGGGCTGTTCTCATTGCAATGACCGTACTGGGGGAAGGGGACACCATCTCTTCCTCAGCTAAAGCCAGAGACCACGAAGCCCCCCGTGTAGGTCAGGGATATGCTACACTCAGATGGCTCCGCTTGGAAAGAAACTCCTGGTTTTGTCCAAGTTTTGCCTGGGTTTTGACAAAACCTACAAACAGAAAAACCTATGATCGCAGGTTAAGAAAAAAACCAATAGGGCCCAGTTTGGGCTCCCCTGGCACCAGCAGAAATGACTATTTTCAGCATAAGGAGAGTAAGGATGGACCTGGACATCAATTGGAGCTTTACTGATTTATACTGACGCTGCACTGGGCCCTCATTTTTGGTCTGATTTCGGCCTCCAGAATGTCTTAAGAAGTGGAAGATCAAGTGGTACAGGATTTCCTCAGAAGGACCTTAAGCTTCTGATGGCCTTTTATGCCTGGTTTTCCTTTAAAGAAGCCAACCATACAAGGAATATTTATTTCAACCAAATCCCAGATTGCTAGCACCTCGCACCAGAAACTGCCTCCCTCATCTCAGAAAGCCCTTTGGAATTCAAAATGTGTTCATATATATTAAAACATATATACTGTTGCAGTAACGTGGCATGTATGCTTTTCTACATTTCCACAGGACTGTGTATATAGACACAGGCATACATGTTGATTAGTCCCTTTAATCCTGAAAATTCATAACCACCCACTTCGCATCATCCCTAATATATAGGAGGAGGAGTTGTCTCTCTCCTCCGACTTTTTACCTTTGCAGTTAGAGTAGCCACTGCTGCTGAAGTGGGTCAAAGCAAAACAACTGGGTGCAAGCACAGCCAGGTCTATTTACTATCAAACAGTACATTTTCAGGAAAATTAAAGGGCGATTTATTGATAAGGTGAACTTTTTTGTCTTTTTCCTTCTTTTTTTTTTTAATGTGTATATATATATATATATAATGCCCTCAATACCTTATAGGCTATATCCTATTTACTTCCATGAGCTGGGCGACAACTAGCTTTGAAAGCATCCTGCATTTACATCTTCTTTTTTGCTCTACTAGAGACACGTGAGACTTTCATTGCTTTCAAAACCACACTTGCCCTCTCTCACCCCTCTCAGTCCATCCCTGTTCAAGACACAGATGTGTGTGGTGCTTCTTAGGACAAAGAGGGAAAACCTATATGTTGGCCAGCATTTGGTTGGGTTGAACAAAGCAGTTAGCATAGCACCGAAGGAGTTACATTGCTGTTTGTTTTGTTTTTTTTTCCCAGCTTCAATCTCTTTTTTTGTTTTTTTTTTGGAATAGAAGCAGTAAAAAGAACCCAGAAGCACTGAACTGAGTGCTTAAAACAGGACAAATAAACGGCTGGGGAGAAGAACGGGGAAGGAGCAGACCCAAAGCCCATGCAGATGAGCAGTGGCCCATCTGCAAGAGTTGGGCTTCTGGATTTGCTCTGCCCCAGAGGGAAGATATGCAGCTGCCTGGTTAATCGTGTGGAAGAGCCTGGCCCATGTAAGCCAGAAAATTTTGAACTACCTCCCCATGGTGGACACAGAAAAGGGATGGGGAAGGTACGTGGCAGACCAAGACGGAGCTAGAGGAGGGTTTCCTAGCTTCGTTCTTGCTTCATGCAAGGCAAGTCTTGGGTTGGAGAAGATAACAGCCACCTGAAACACCGCCTGGTTATCCAGATCGGGCCAGATTTCACAGTCCTTACTCAGGAGAGAAAACAAGACCCAACAACAAAACCCAGGAGTTTTGCCTGAGTAAGGAGCGCATGAGTAGACTTCAAAAAGCTTTTCTAAGAGGGAGCAGGGAGTCTTGCCTCGCATTGCATTTCCAAAAGAGACCTTATATGATGGTCAGGACACTTAGACAATTAAAACACTTAGCTCAAAACCAGAAAAAAAAACTCAAAAAAACCCCAGGCTTTCAATGACATGCTTTTTTTCACCTTCCAAATTATCTGACCAGTGGCGATATTTGGAGCAACGAACTGGATCCCTCCCCTCATTCTAAAGAAAGTTATCCTGGGTTTCACCAGAGTATCTGAGGGTTCAACCAGGGATGAATCCACCTCGATAGACACATAATCAACAGTCAAAACTCCCACTGATGGCAAGGGAAGTTTTGCCTGTGGGAGGATGGTGAAGGCAGGCCTGGTCTAGTTCCTCTGGATGTGGCACAGAATTTTCTCCAGGAAAGCAGGTACTTTGAGAAGAATCACGCGTGAGCAGCGTTGGGTCTAGTTTATCCTTTCACAACCCACCTTCGCCCTTCGCGTAAGGAAACAGTTAAAAAAAAAAAAAAACACAGCAAAGCTACTGTACAACCAAGTAAACTGCAATTATTGTGCTGTCTTAGGCAGTCAAGAAACTTAAAAGGCAAAAACGAAAAGAAAAAAAGATTTTTCACGTGCTTATCAGTTGAGACGCTAGTTTTCCCATGCCTAAAGAGTCCTCAGCAAACAGTATACCAGCCTCCCAAATAAAGTCCAGGCTATTCCAAAACAGCGTGAGCAAATTTTTCACTGTATTCAGATGGAAGCTGATGACTGAAAGATTAGTGCACATTAACCGTGGCTGATGAGAGCGACTTTTAAAGAAATTCAAGTATTCGTCAGTAATCTGTTCGGTTCAGAAATACTTTTGTGATCTTTAGTTTCAAGTTTCCAGAAACAGAAAGGAAAAGGGAAAGGTCACCTGTCGTGTAGGAAAATAATATTGCGAACAGTGCTATTACATTTGACCAGGAAAGCAAGGCTATTCGGTTGGCGCACAACGATTTTCTCCGATCCTTGCTTTTGGGGAGAGAAAAGACTTAAGATCACTTTCTCGACACACACACACACACACGCACCGGCAGGTTCTCCTTCTGCGTGTTGTAACAAACCCCTTTTCTGCTCGTTCCCGATAACGGCACAAACCCAGCAAGAATGAAATTTTTTACGGCGCACTTCCAGCACGTCTCACACGCCTTATACTTAAGCCTCACAACACCCCTGTGAGGTAGGTAAATATTATTATACCCATGTACAGATGGGTAAACTGTAGGCACAGAATGGTTAAATCACTTGCCCAAGGTTACACAGCAACTTCGTGGCAGAGCTGGGGTCGAAACCCAGGAGTACTGTCACCCAGAAATCTGCAATGAGTTTTAGACCGTGGCCACTTTCTACACTCGCTGTAAAAGACCATCTGACAAACACAGCAGTGCATAAATCCCAATAACTCCGCGTATTACAAAGAAGTGCCTGGTTTTCCAACAGATGCCTCGCTGCACGTGTCCCAGAGGTGTGTGTGGGGGAAGTAAAGTTTATGTTCTCGAATAATTTTTAATTTTTATCTGCTTGCAATGCTTTGTTTTGTTGTGGATTTTGCTTTGTTTTTTTTTTAGTTTTTAAATATACAACAGGAAATTATAGTCCACATTATTTAATCAGCAGCGTCACTTTCTATTTGGGTCGCGTGTATGTCTGAATATACGTTAAGGTCCAGATGGTTTATGCAGATTTATTTTAATTGTCACCAATTGCTTCCCTCCTCATCAGTGGAACAGCCAATGGAACATATGCAGCTCTCCGTCACCTCACTTTCTCATTTTTCTCATTATCCTGTACTGTCTGAGCTTCAAGTAAGGAACAAGGGTTGAACACAGGCAATATCTAGCCCAGCAGGAAGGCTCCTACCTTTCTTCACATCACACCTCAACAGAAAAGAGCCACCACGACCGTCATTCCCAAGTTCAAACGCAACGGAACAATGAAGCGATTCTGAACGTGCTCATGGAGAAAGCAGCAGATTGCAACAATCTCTAGCGGTACCCAAAGGTCTGGAAATGCGTTCTGCACACAGTGAAAGGTTTGCCCACGTCTATTTGGGATAGCCTCAAATCTTCTCGTTCAAAACCAGGCTGAGATTCTCTGCACCAGAATACACCTGAGCTCCAAGGAAAAAAAATAAAACCAGCAATCATAACCCTGGGAAACTTCCATGCCCAAAGGCCCAGGGCTTTAGACCACTGCCAAAAGAACAACATGCAAACTTCAGCAAGCAAAGGGTACACAACGGAGTTCACATCATCCCTACCATCTAACATCAGCTACCTCGGCTTCTATGGGGATCGGTATAGACCTTATTTTGTTGTGGTTATTTGGGTTTTTGTTTTCTGGGGTGGTTTTTTTCTTTTTTTCTTTTTTTTTTAGCATGACCGCATTCGATCTGAACAGATTCCAGAGAAAAGCCAACCCAGTGAAAAAAGAAAAGACCCTAGAAAAGCCTGTCTCCACAAATTTCCGCTGACTCCGGCAGCTTCCAAATTGTCTCTTGCCCAAGCTGCCCAGCAAGCAGGCACTAAAAGGTTTTGCAAATGCACAGTAGTAAGTTTTCCTTTTCAAAGCACCTCTGAGCTTCAACGAAATCTCGCTGGAGGGGCCTCAGGACCACATTTTCTTCAGGAGGTTGAGTCATGCTGCGGGTGTGGGGGTGACAGGTATGTCATGCATTTCTGTGCAGGGACGAGGAGCAGGGATAAATTGTGAAGTGAATCTGGAGTGTACAAAAAAAATATGCCTGAAGAGCAGGGGATGATGGCTCTCTGAAAGTCAACAGCGAGGTTCCCCTCCTGAGAAACCTCAGCCAGGTTTTAGCAGACCCCTGACTAAAGCTTGAAATTAATTTTGCCCTGTTTCATCTAGTCAGCTTTAAATAAAAATACATGCAAATGACTACTGACTTTTTGGCAGGTGCAGGGAAGGACAGGACGAAGCAGACAATTAGCTCCAGCCCAAAAACTGAAAAAAATATATATGTATTTACGCTTGAAATCGATGGTTTGCTTGCAGTTTCCACTGGTAATTATACTACAACAGCTCCTCTTCTGCAGTTTAGGTTGGATAAGCTCTGGATGAAAAATGTCTTGTGCGAGTGGCAAAGCACGACAAGGGCATGGGCAGGGACCTTGTGATTCCTGTATTTCCATTGTTGATTTGGTCTGGTCTGAATAATTCCTGTCTCCCAATTAGCTGCCTACAGATGTATAACGGGATCACGCTAAGCGTGCCAGCCATCTGACGTGGAGGGATGGACAGACGGATGGCTTGACATCAGCACGATAAAAGTGATGCCGTTTGCAAAATAAACTCAGCAAAAAGAACAAAGTGAACCGAAAAAATACTTTGTCCCTCGAATCGGGTGGAAAACAGAAAAATGTCAGATGGGAGCTGATATCCTTCACCAAGTCCTGAGTCCCCAGTACTGGTCTATGGCACACAGTTACATCTTTATTAGTAAATTAAACACTGCCAGCATCCATTCCGGCCACGAAGCCAACTGACAAGTGCTGGCCACATCCACACTGCTAAACTCCTTCACTCCTGATACAGAGTGGCTGCATCCAGACTGCTGATTGGGGATGGTCTCTGACCAGCGTCAACGCCTGTGCAAGCTGTGCCCAAGCCCAGGGCTCGCTGGAGTCGGTCAAAACCACGGCAGACAAGGTTCAAAAAATATAATTGCGGGGATGGTGGAGCCCTCGTGCCCTGGCTTTTGCCTGGCGTGGCATAGTTGGCTGGTTTAGATGATCCCAGGGTGAATCCAGCAGCACAAATGTGCCAGAGACGTTGCCCACTGATCTTGCGATGTGTATTTATGGATGGACTCAACCTTCTCCATGACAGTTTGAACAACGTTTCGTGCAGTATCTTTTGGCAAGAAGGTGGAACATGGTCTAACTAAGCTACCAAGGAGAAGCCGAGGAGTTAAAAACCAAGTGAAACCAAAACAAGTCACTGGCTATCCTGCCAAATCGCACATCAAAAATCAAAAAGACCCTGGGCAAAAAAAAACAACCCAGGAGGCAAGGACTAGAGTCTTGGCATTGGGATTAGTACCAATAAAGAGCTGGGGGCAATGTTCCTCCCCGAGCTTTTGGCTTGGCAAAAGGCGCTGTTTGGCAACAAGATCACAGATAAACCCAAGAGGAAATGGTCACCACACCAAACTGTCCACCATGAACTCGTTGGGTGTAGTGGTAGAGCACACGCTTTACGTTAAGGCTGTAATGAAGTCCTTCAAAGAGAAATAGTTCTTCAGGGTTGACACAGGCTCTCACTGGAAATCTTTTGCTAAATCAAGATGCCAGTGGATATATATCATTCAAAGAAAGGACTAATAGTGGAGGCAGAAAGTTTATGCAACTAAGCGTAATGAAACAGTCTGAACACTCAGTGGAGGCACCTGCCTTCATTGTTATCCGTACCATGAGCCACGAAGGAGGACTTTGGAGCAGGGGTGTGTCAAGCCCTTAGTCAAGCTGGTTTGGTTGTGAGAAATTAGCACTGTGTTGAGAGGTAAGGTCACTTCTAGAGTGTTTTGCCCCTCTACTCCCATAACGGGATGGAGGGGACGGCTGTTGGTGTGGTGGTCTGGAGCAAGGGTCCCGTTCCTGAGGGAAGGCAGGCTGCAGATGCTCATGACAGGCAACACTGACGGGTCTCCTCCTTTACTCCTGATGAGTGTGCCTCGGCTCGTTGACTCATTTCACTGTCCTGGTGCGAAGCGGCAGGGTCCAGCTATCCAGTGGGGCCAGGGAGTGGGATCAGGTCTTCAAACCAGACATCAAGGTTGACAAGTTCAGAGCCGGGGACCTTCTCTTGGTGCTTTTGGAAATGAGGATGCACTCTCTTGGAGGAAAGATCCCCGAGGAACAGAAGGGTTGTTTGTCATCCATTCTTTTCTCAGGCTTATGCCAATGAAACACAACATGTAGAGGAGAGATCTCCATGGAAGGACAAAAGAGAGTCTTTACACAAGGCGTGAGTCTGGATCAGAGTAAATCTACGCTCGTATTAAAGGTAAGTCAAAAGAAAGTCCTGGGAGGAGAAATGCAGGCCTGTTGCTGGAGGGTGGGCACCTCTGTGTTTTTATGACCCAGGAGCGGGGGACAGCAAGTTCACTTCACAAATTACCTCTTTTTATGGAGACAGCGTACTGGTTAGGGAAGAAATGGGGTGAAATGTTAGTAGGACACTTGAGAAGGGGATGGTCACGGGACACAAACAATGGAGGAGGCAAATGAAAGCTTTTCACAAATATATATAAGTGCGTGTATATATATATTTATGTGCACAGTAAACAAGGGACTGGGAATTTAGATAGGGAATGACAAGACAAAATCCCTCCCTTTGCATGAAAATGTGACCATCATATTGGTTATAATCAGAGCCCAGAAACATTTGCCTGAAATGGAGTTTGACTGGGAATTACAGTACCAGTGACAATTTGGCTTCTTATAAACTTTGCCGTGTGTGTCTATAGTTTGGCATGAACGAGTCCTGCCCTCCTTAAAAGGGACAGACACCAGTTAAAAGTTTTCTTTACAAAACAAAATGAAACAACTGAGGAAACCCCAACATTTTCTCAGAACGTTGCAAAGGATCACTGATTGAAAAAAATGTTTCTCTTCAGGTATATTCAGGCGAAGAAAGCATTCAGCTTCTTTAAACTGTTATATAAAATTGGTACTAGTTTCTTTAAATACTATTATAATTAAAAAAACCAACCGATTCCTCAAATTAAAAAAAAAAAAAATCATAATCATAATTAAAAAATATCCCCCCCATGCTGATCTTCTTTTCAGAACAGGTCAGCATGGGAGTTTTGCACCCTAGACAGTTACAGTATTTCTGGAATAAAAAATTGCAATTGCACACATAAAATACTACAGCATTCACTTAAAAATATCTCATGTTGTTGTTGTTGTTTTTGTCTTTTTTCCCCCTCCCAAGTAGAGGGATGGTGGGATTGAAAAGATGCCCTGAAACGGGAATATTCCTTTAAAGGAGCGATACTCTCGAAAAGGAAAAGGGTGTTAGATAGACGCAAACCCGTGATTTAACTCGAAACAAGAGATTCCAGCACAGAAACAGAATTCGAGAGATGTGAGTGTTCAGACACCAGGCGGGTTATTTGGTTCTGTGTCAAGACAACCACACAACCCTCGGCAGGTGACCGTCTAGGCTTTGCCATCATCGGAGGTGGCAGCATCTCCTTGCGGTGAGAAGGCTAAGCTAAACCACGATGCTCTGGCTACGCTCTTGGATTTCCTCTGGTGGTGTTTCTCGCCATGTACTTACAGTAGAGGGTGACACGAGACAGTTTTTATCAGCAGTTCCCCACATGTACCGAGTTGAAGAATTCTCAGCTAAATCACAACAACAACATCAACAAAAATACAAAGCACCAAAATCATCTCAAGACGTGAGTCAGTTTACAGGTTATTACCGTTTGAAGAAGTTTGTTGGTTGTTTTTGTTGTTGTTTGTTTGTTTGTTTGTTTTTTATCCCGATTTTCATGTTTTGTTTTCCTTTAAAAACAAAACAAAACAGAACAAAAATCAAAACCCAAAAACCCCAAAATGGAACGAAGGATGCTTTACAATCACTTTAAGGCTCGCACTGAATGAGACATGACAGGTCTTACACGAGATTACAAATAATACATGTATGCCTTTCACAGCCTTAAAATGATACAGTAGGTCAAATTATTTTGCCAGTCACTGATCAAGTATTGTGCCTTTAAATTGACTCGCTTTTTGCTACTATGCTGAGTTTTATTATTACTGAAATAGTTATTAGATATGTGCGGATGTACTTTAGGATAATGTGGGGTTTTTTTTGGTATATAATTTCAACGTTTGCAGATTCCGTATTTTCCAGAAATCAAGGTGGCAGGCCTTATTCTGGGCTCAGACGGTTGCGATTTACTCCACTGAAGCCAGTGGCACTTTAGCGTGTGCGGTTGGTTGGGAACAAGATCAGATACTGTATTACCATAATAATTGGGTGCAAACCGGCCATTTTGCACCCCCGTTTCCACGAGGGAAGGGGTTACACGGCGGGATGGCCTTTGTAACGCGACTCGGTTCAAGGCTCTCAGGCTTGGCCAAGTGGCGTTATAAACGCGTTGCCAAATTGAGTTACAGACCTGATTTTGTCTTTCAACTGTTGGGAAAAAAAAAAATCAAACTCCATTGGGGGGGGGGTGTCTTGGTTTTGCTTTCTTATCTTTAGACATTTTGGGTTTTTTTCTGCGAAATCCAATATGAGCAACAAGATTGTTTTTCGTACGTTTCTCTCTTTTTGTTGTTGTTGTTCATTTTTTTCTTTTCTTTTTTTTTTTTTTTTAAATTTTAAGGTTTGTATTTCAGTTGGGTGTTTTTTTTTTCCTGGCATATAATCATCAAAGAGTTTTGCATGAGAAAGGTGACAGTACTTAATGAAACTCAGCACCTAAGGGCATAAGGCAGTTGTAGGTTTGTTTGTTTGTTTTTTTTTTATTTTTCAATCAGCACCAATCCCATAAATAATGTTCTACACTTGGTGTACGGTATAAAACTGATGTGGAGATGCCTCCTTCTCCACCTGTGAATCCTAGGTGTGGAAGTTGAAATACTGTTTCTTGTGTGTAAAAAACAAAAGAAAAGTTTTTCTTTTTGTTTTTACTTACAAAACATAGAGAATATCTTTTTTTTCTTTTTTTTTTATACATACAGCAACCAGAAAGAAAGCTTATCTGAAGGTTTGTGTTTGTTTCATGATCTGTGTTTACCGTAAACAAAAATAAGGTCCCCTCTTTTACTTTTGCTTTAAGGAGCTTTTAAAGTGAAGATTCATATTGTAGCAACTCATATAAGAGAGGTCCATCTCTATACCTAATACCTACAGCTGTGGGGGTGACATACTGGAGGATGTTGATAGTTCTTCTTAACCTCCTGTCTACAAAATGAGCATCCCATGCAGGGTATCTTTTTCTTGGGATGTCAATCTTAATGAGAGGCCCCTCTGGGGGGTAGGGTCGCCCAGATGGAGTAGATGGTACCATTGCTCTCACCTGGAAAACGGGCAAGCAAGTGTCAGCTGTGAGTTCCTCCTGTTGCTCCGTGACCGCTCTGGTGGGCGTAGCCTGGGCCCCCCGGTACCCAGGGGTTTGGGGTGCCATGGGCTCAACATCGGGGGGCAAAGGAATGCCCCAGAGCAGCTCGGCGCAACAGGAGCTGGCAAAGATCTTAGCTCTTGGCCCCATGGGATGCAGCACACCATAATATAAGAGCATCAAAGCTATCCCAGCAGCAAAGCTAAGAAAGACACAACACAGTGCTGGCACGGCATATGAGTCAGTAGTGTCAGGATCTCTGTAAAAATACCAAAGGAGCGTCAAGGCAGCGTTCTCCGTCAGGACTACCGTGTAATACGCAAACATTCTGTATCGAGTCCGCCCTTCCTTGACATTAAACCAGCAGAAAATGTACACAATCCCTACCACCATGTTGAAGAGGATCTCCTCCCACTTAGACATGCAGAAATCTGTCCCACCATGGATGATCCAGAAAGCCATGGCACACCAATGGACCACTACAAAGATCCCAAAGTAGAGCTGGAAGATGGAAGCAAAGAGAGCAAAAGAAATAACTCGGGATGAGATGGTGAAGAGGCGCCAGAAGAGATGGATGAGGGCCCCTCTGTAGCTCATACTCTTCTTGTCGTCCCTAGAGTCCCGAAGAAGCTTGTGATAGGAGGCTAGCACCCAAGCCAGGGACATCAGGGAGGCCACAGAGGACACACCTGCCGGAAGACACACAGATCCACTGAGTTAGACAGGAGGTTTGGTTGAAAACATCATCTGCTCACTAAATTATTGCATCTGGGGCAGGCTCAGTAGCTTAAAGGTTCAACTCACGTCAGGTTGTCCTTACAGTCTAGAGGAGAGAAATACAGAAATATCAGTGTGGGAATTGGAAAAGATGCTGCATTCAGGAGTTCTCTGAGACAGCACATTATCTTCATGAGCCGTTGGCTCTGCCACCCCACCCCAGCTCTTCTCTTCTTACAGGGAACAGCCTCTGTCCTCATCCTCATCTCAAATCCACATTTGAGAACTGGAAATCCGGATCCTGTCTAAACACTGCAGCCCAAGTATGAAGGTTACTTTCTGCCTATCTTGGAGTGCACCATTGCAGGAGCAGGACTTCTATATTCGTGTAACTACATGGGTCTTTGTTTATTCAAAAATAATTTAATACAAGCAACATTCACATTGACTTGTACTTGATTCTGCCTTAACCAGGAATCCCTGTTTGCATTCGCCTTTGGGAATAATAGGCAGTTGGTCAGATTTTGTCACCCTGTGGTCCCATGCAGATGAATATATAAATAGAGGGAACATCAAGACTCATCAATGGTCAAATGGTCACAAAACAAAGAATGTGATCCCTCCAGCATCTCCCCTGCCCTGGTTCCAGGATGGACTGAAGGTCTATATGGGAGGTAGCTTATCTTCAGCCTTCTCTCCTGGATGGACCACAGATCCAAGTGGCAGTCACGTCTCCAGCCCTGTCTCATTCTGTTCCAGGCGGGACTCCCTGGAGGAACCTCAGACCTGGTCCATCCCCTTGTCTTGTCTGGGGCTGCTGAGGGAGCCATTACCAGCATGCAGCTCTGCCCAGTGCACTCAGACCCGGTACTGCTCCCATCAGTGAGGGCATTGCCTGCCCCGGGGTCACCCTTGGTTCCCAACTCAACCCCCTGCACCCTGGCACGGGGCAGGCACCCCATGATATTCCAAAGGGGCCTGATCTTATTCCCCACCACAACCAACTTAAACTATTCATTTCCTCCAATGGATAAAACAGTGCCCCGTCACACTTCAGGAGCTTTTAATAATACAATGCCATTGATTATCGCAAAGGTAAATTGAACAACTCATTGAGCAAAGCATCATAATAAAACTTAATGGACAGAATCTTGGGAAAAGAAAAGGCCACTGGCATCTCATTCCTTTGCTTCCACTGCCGCTCACTGAACAACTGCTCTGCAGGTGAGGGAAGAGACGATGGACTAAGATCCATGTTTGGGAAGATAAATAATTTGGCAGCTGTACTTTGACTGGGCCTTTGCCAAAGATTTCCCTGGGAGCATCACCTATAAAATCCAAAGGAAAAATGCTAATGGTTTCAAGCAAAACAAACAATAACAAACACCCCTCCATCTCTGATGTGTGAAGTACTGGAAAACAAGCCCAGCTCTATCTTGGTTTTATTACTTTAAGAAAACCCAAGGAGCACCTTCCTGCAGCTGCCCCAGGCTAAAAAGCTAAACTGCCTGAAAACTCTACATTTCATTTTCTTCTCACTTTTCCCTCTGCCCACAAGGACCTAGCTCCCACGAGGATTGAAGAAAGATCCACTGGCTCTTCAGACCTCACTCTAGAGTCTTCACCTTCTTCTTTTTGAGGAGTCCGCCCCGCAGTGTGGTGGGGTTAGACTTCTGCCCTTCCAGCCTAGCTACGTCTGGAGGAGAGGTGCTGGAGAAGGTGGCCAGGAAGGATGGCAGATCTCCATCTCTGCCCCTCATTGAAACTCTCCCAGCCTTCAGGTCCACCAAAACTATGTCTTTCCATCAGTTCTCAAGTCTCTCTCTATATACCTTGCCTTTGGGCTCACATGTACATTAGCATTTCAGACTGAATTTTAAAAAACTAAAACCCACAAATCAATGAGACCAATGGCCAAAGAGGGAAGCTTTAGGCCACTATCTTTAAGAAAAACTACAATTTTCCTCGAGTTCTAAGTCCTCGATAAGAAACACTTGCATATAGTACTTGGGGTCTCTAATGGAAGGAAACTTCTGAAAATTAATAACCTCAGCCCCAAATAGATGTAGATCAGATTTATTTTTAACCTATAAGATGTGCTACATTCCTGGTAGACAGAACAGCTTTGGCAGGCTGAGCAATGCCCCACAATTCTTAAGGTTAGTGATGCCATGTGTAAAAGTACTGTTTGTTGCAGTATCTTCTAGCTATTCTGTTTGAAAACTTTGCATGAGTAGCAAGAGAAAAAAAAAAAAAGAAAAGAAAAAGTGATGTATTGTCTTATTTTAGAGCTGTTTTACTAGAAACTTGCACGGCATCAGAAGTACCTGTGTACTGAAACTCAAGCAGCGCCAACCCACAAGAGACAGATGTGTCACACCAGCTTAAAAATGTTTGCGTTGGGTTCATTTATTCTAGAACAGAGAGAGGAATAAAATACACCAGAAACAAAAACCCAGTATACACATAAAGGCTTTTCCCACCGTAAGGTTTTCAGTGCAGAAACCTACACTAATCACAGTCTCTGCCGTAAATTGCACAGCGCTGGCTGGGAGTGTGTGTGTGTGTGTGTTGAGTCACTCCCCTTGCACGGTACCATGCCGGCTGATAGTCATCTGAACGTCTCCTTGAGTCAGCAGAGAGAGGCAGACACCCCCAGAAAGTGATTCACCCTGTCCTAAGATGCTCATGTGGGACAAGGGGGGGGTTTGACTCATGCTCCCAAAGTGTCTGTCTCCATCCCTTGACAGGGGAGTGCAGGGACTCACCAACGCCAGCAGTCAGGCGGGATGAGTCCTACCCTTACAAAACACTTCGCTGCCTCCTCGTTTGCACTAAGCTCCGAGGAAGGAAAGGATGAAGTATCTCTAGACATTTTGACATATTCCTGCCCTTGTTTAAAAATTCAGGACTCTGCGGTGAATGCAAATTTTGGCATCCTAATGATGAGCAGGATCTGAACCTGTGTGTCTGGGGGGTGCGATCAGTAGGTGGACATCAACAGGAACCATGGAGCAATATGAAGATTTCTGAAGTACTTCTTAATGTGTTGCCACAGAAATTATTCCCTGGCTATTTCATACAGCCTTAAATGACAAAGCACACCTTAGCTTTTGTCATCTCGGTCATAAGTTTCTTATTCCCATCTTTGCCTGTCACTTCAAGTCTGTGAAATCTTCACACAATGTAGTTCTCACAGACCGTGGGATAAATTTTTACCTTCTTTGCCACTTCTCCAGGCCTTATTTCTAAGCAACTATAGAGATCTCTCCAATTACAACTAGAACAAAAAGTTCTGGTAAGTTGGATCACATGAGAAGTACTTTTTTTATTTTGATTTTGACTTTTGCACATGGTGACTGACGCACCTTCATCCAGCATGAGTGGGTTTCAACTCCCTTCCAAGGTTTGTTTATCAAGGAGTTGGGGCTGGTTTAAAACTGAAGTCACTTCAATAAACCCACTCCCACTCCTCCCACTCTGTGCTTAGTCTTGGGAGTGGAAAACACCCACCATCCACTGACACATCTGTGTGGGCACTCTCGAGCCAGAAGGACATCATCTACCATGGGACTGGAAGCCTTATGGCAGTGTCTGTGGGATCTGTATCCCACCTGCCTGTAACAAGTCAGAGTAGCATCGACTGGGGTTATCTTCAAACTCTCTGTACCAGGCTCTACAACAGCCCTCGGAATCCTCCTGTCACCTGCTGGAAAGCAATGAGTGACTCACAGGCCATAGTCAGCACCATTAAGGAGTCAAGCCCATGTGTCTTGAATGATGCATCACAAGAATTAGTTCCCCAGGTCCTTTTAGTAATGTGTCTTGAAGTCCTTATGGTGAGACATCTCCTAACCTACGTACAGCACGGTGAGGCAGAGCTCTATAATGTCCCCATTTGGCAGAAGAAGCACTAAGATCTGAGGTATTTATCCAAGGTTTCACATAAAATCCATGCTATAGCAGGGAATAGATCTCCTTTACATCACAGTGCACCTTGCCCAAGGCATTTCAGATAGGAATCACCTCCCCCTGTAGAGATTCACCTTGGGGGTGTCCATGGGTGAGTGATCTCTCTTACTTTACTCAATGGAGAATTAAGACTTAGTGCAACCATCACAGATGGGAATCCAGTAACATTTGAGATGCTCTAGGATATCCCAGACCTCCAAGTGGATCTGGCAGACGTGATGAGCTCGCATATGGAAGACAGGAACATTTCTGGGCTGGAAGCTGGAGTGAGGTATGTTACTCAGGGCATCTCAAATGGCACCAGGCAAAAGTCAACTCAATTCTTTCCTTAGCCATTATTGCCAGGGCAGCCAGATTGTACGAAGGTCAACATTTAGACCCTGTGGTTGTATTACCTTCATCTCTGCTGAATACAAGGGAAGCTTGGACACCCCCATCACGTGGAGACACCTCCATGGGAGACACCTTTGTCTAGGTGTCTGAATCTGGAGCTGAACTTGCCCAACATCTTGAACTGCCTGGATGCTGACTTCTTGCCATAGTAATTCTGCCTTTCTCAGGGGGAGGGAGCACAGCTAATGGCTAATGAACAGCCCTCAGTGGTAAACACACATGGGGACTAAGTAACAGTAAATGGTGAAGAGAAATGGGAAAGCAATAGGAAATCAGGCAGGTATAAAAAGTTAAACTTTCTGAGAAGAGTGTCAGACCAAGGAATAGAGTCTCTGAGAAGAGGAAATCAGAGCCACTGCTTGGGCCCATGAAAACATGAGTGGACTAGAGTATAATGCAGATAACGATCTGATGCTGGAGGAGAGGAGCATGGACCACTCTGAGTTCAAGGGAAGCACCTGAAGCCTTGCTGAAGCTCACAGGGGCGAGCTGAATTTCAGCCTCTTTTGCTTTTCATCCTCTAGTTCCTGCTGATGGCCCAGAAGAAGAAAAGGCCATCTCAGAAATATACTGAGGGTCTTTGAAAAATCCATATCCACAAGAGAGACTCAAAACAATGACTCCCCTTAAATTGCTATTGCTGTTTTTAAAGCCCACATATGCTCAGGAATAAAACCAGTGCATGGAAAGACATCCCAGTCTATCTGGCCCACTCATGCTATGCAATCACATACAGTTTTACAGCAAGTCTAATAAAAACTGCAGACAAATCACGCACAGACACAGAAAAAATGAATATTTAAAATGAACAATAGATCCATTTTTCCCTTACAGTGTTGTTCAGCTGAGGAGAGAGTTTTTTTCACTAGGGGTATGTACAGTTTTCATCACGAATCCAGCTGCAGGTTATTGGCTGTAAGTAATTTGAATGCGCTCAGTGTAGCGTATTCCCTAAGTATTTACCGTGGTGCCTGTCCCTTTAAAGCTGAAAACGATGCCTAAATGGTGCTCTATTTCTTTTTTGACATTAATTCTCCTGAAGACTCCACTAAAACAAAATGGGAAGATACCAACATTTCTCCCGGGTGAGCTGGACAGGAAATATTCGTTGAGACATGAAACCTTCCATCAACCCCTGTGCGGAGGCAGCGCTTGCTTTAACGCCAAGTGCCACCTCTCGGTTCCTCCCCATCACTCGCTGCCTGCTCGGGTCTCTGTGCCATGGACCCTGCTATCGTGTTTTCCCCTTTGGGTGGCACGTTCCTCCCCGAAGCTCAGTATGAACCGAGGAACAGGTTTTCATTTTGATGCAGACGGAGGGAAAACGCATTTATATACAAAAGAGACGGAGACAGATTCTGCCGCTGTAATAGCACTGTCTGAAATTTGCTCCCTCGTACTTTTTAATATTTTCTTTTATTTATTTGCACCACAGTAAAAGGAGTAAGAATCAGACCCCAGCTCTGATTTTCATTTGTTCCTGCTGGAGTTTGATGCTTGATCTTTCCTTTTTTTTTTTTCCCTTTCAGAGGAGGAAATGACTTTTTCTTCTCTCCTTCATTCTTCCTGTTTGTTTTTCACTTTGAACATGGAATAGTATGGATTATTACCTGTATGTAAAAAATAATGGGCTGCACAGACTGTTTTGCCATTTATTTTCCTCATAGGACATTTCCCTAACCAGTTTCTCCAGCAGGCCACCAATCCATTGTGGCAGATGAGCACTATTCCACGTATGGTGAGCATCACTCACAAGTCTGACCCAGAAATGGCCTGCCCTCATCCTTGTGGGCATCTCTGTACTCTACTCAGAGCTGGAGTGACCAGGGATGAAAGACCAGAGCCTGACACTGGGAAAAGATGTGGCAGCAGTGGATTCGGGGACCAATCTCCAAGTAGATATAGACAACAAGAAGAGGGTCTTCTACCACTGAATCCCACTGGGACATCCTGACACGAGGCTTGCTTTGAATTTCTATAAAGGACAGTCCGTGTCCAAGCTAACACACAAAGGGCTCTTCCACATTAGACCTGGAGAACATCCATGTTCCCAAACCTTTTATTGTGAGAGCGAGAAAGTCTTTAGCAAGGCAACTTCAGAACAGCTTGCTCACATGGAGAGTTGCCCTCCCACCCTTTGCCAGTTAAAGGTTGGCTCATGTCCTGAAATGTGAATACTTCCTAAAACCTTTTCTTTTTTGCTCAATTAAGATGTCCTCACTGACCCCAGAAACACTGGATCTCTTTTTAGTTCCCCTCCAGCCTTCGCCTCAGCACTGCCTTGAGGAACTGAGGTCCACAGGTTCACTACGGATTGTGTTTCAAAAGGACCTGCTTTTCTCCCCTTTCATCCTGCTGCCTTTCAGCTCTCCCAAATGCCCCCTTTTCTCTACTGCCAGAAGAGGTGACCGGCCACATTCCTCTGATCTGTGCTCTCATTATCTCGGCTGCTTCTGTCATGTCTCCTCCTATTCATCTCCTCTGTGAACTCCGGAGCTGCCAAACTGGCTCAGGCCCTGGGGCCATCCAGTCTTGTATCTTCTCCTGGATGCAAGCCAGCGACTGATCCTTCTGCTGGAGGCACAAGCACCCCAGGCCAAGCAGAAATGGGATAATCTGCCCTCTGTTTTGGATTGTCCTTGAATACCCTCAGTGAAGTGTCAAATCTCCTGTTGAAAATGTTTGCTATCACCCACCACATAAGGACTGGCAAAGCTTCCCCCCTCTTATAAAAAGTTCTTGATGAAGACATCTTGCATCATATGCCTCAGTGTTTATCCCACCCAAGGAGAGCAGACTGAGATATGGGATGAGTTTCCCTTTGGAAATGCCTCTTTGTCTCTCCATTGGCTCTACCTGGAGTGTGGATGATCAAACTGAAACAACCAAACAAGGAGAAGAAGGTAAGATGAAAAGTACCCTAGGCAGCAGTAGCACCATCCCCACAAGAGCTCAAAGGAGACCTCTGAGTTCTAGCAAGGTGAGGAGAGCAGAAAGGAGGGTTGGGGAAACCTGTTCCTGGCTCCAAGATGAGCAGAATAGATAGCACCAGCTTCTGCAGAGCAGAAGTTGACAGACCCAACATAATGTGGGCAAACTAAGTGATGCAACACAACAATTTTATGCCTCTGGAGGCCAAGTAGGCAAAACAAAGCCCCGACACCCCCCTGATGAGAGAAGGGTGCCATGACCAGTCAGAGGACACAGTCAAGTTGCATTTCCCTGAACAGCCAAATGGAATTATCACCGTCCTCAAGAAAGTAGTAGCAGAAAGACAGTATCCACCCCCCACCACCATCAATGAGAAGAAGGCTGATCTCAACAGGCATGTGTGTACACAGTCCTCACAACCATGTAAGCCCACTGTTTGCTTTCCATAATAGCCTTGCCCCTTTCATAGGTTGCTGACTGCAGGTATCTCAGTTTTTACCTACTTATGTAGGCAAAAAAACTGTTGACATCCATTCCCCAGCTGAGACATCTCTGACAGCACTTAGATGAAGCTGAAATCTCAGCCCTTGTGTATGCATAGATCTTCAAACCAGCCTCTCCTCACCTAATTAGCCAGGATCTTTGGTCTTGTACAGTGGCTCACCACCAGATTATGGCTCATAAAAAAACAGCAGAGAGGAGAAGGGCACACAGGAACCCAGGCCTTGAGAGAACCTAGGTCACTGTGGTGACACCCAAACTAGTAAACGAGAACCTATTCATTGACCTTGAGGCCAGCTGGCAGAGTCTGCCATGTCCATGCTATTAAACTTCCTCAGACTCCAAAGCAGAGTAGTTGTATCCTATCTGCCTTTTGGGAATGGGCAGTGCTGCATGGATGTTGATTGCTGAGATCTACATTTTTTTCCCTCTGCTCTTTAAAATAGTCTTTCCCAAAGCAACAGGAGAAAAAAAAAACCAAAACGCGAACATGTGATTACTTTAAGTGGGAAAAATAAGATGGCGCAATCCAAGAAGAGTTACTCTTGGAGGAAAAATCCTATTGCACATTCAACAGCTGTTTTTTTGTGAAAGACACTTTAGACACAACTTTTAGCAGCCAGTCCTTCACTCAGATTCTTGAGTACATTAAATAGCTTAACAGACTCCAGCAGAGTCGCTCCCGATTTACACTCTGCAAAGATCAGAACAAGCCTCCTATATTGAGATTTTTCAGACTTAAGGATATTTGAACTCTATTGCTAGGATCCTTTAGAAGAGAAACCCACCTCATGATACTACTTGAATGCACTGAAATGAGGAAAAAAGCACCCTTTGCTAAAGAAAACAACACATGGCTTGATTTAGAATAAAATTTTTCCCCATCCATTCTGAATAGGGGTAGTTGACATGAAACAACACAACTCTGCAAACACATATAATATACTTGCATTTTAACACTGTATGTTTGATATTTGTAACAGCATCTTTACCCTGGCATTCTTTTTTTTTTAAATTCAGATGAGAACCACAGCCATCGAGAAGAATTTAAATCTGCCTAGCACAAGTTGAAAGGATGTTGTAATCTTGCAGGTAGGACTAGAATACTCTGGAAAAATAGGGGAGAATACCAGCACTGGGAAGCAAAGCCCTAGGAGTTCTGCTGTCTGCTTCTGAACGTAACCACGAGAATCTCTTTTTCCTAGCACAGCTCTGGAGTGGCTTTTGAACCCAGAACCTTGTGCCTAGAGATCAGTAACTGAGCAAAGCCTAATTCTATTGATTGATACATCTACGTCATTATTCTGTCTCAGCTTCCAAACCAGGGTGGTCCAATCCAGACCACTTGGTGGGAATCGTCCTTGGCCTGCGCTGACACCTGAGCCAAGCCTGGAAATTGTTTGGGTTGGTGCTAGCTGCCTACAAATGTGCCAAGGACTGTGATGATAACTGAAACACCACGTGGATGACCAAGATCTGGTGGCTGTGCTCATGTTCTAATGTGTTTCAGTTTATTAGCATAGATGAAACCCAACAGACTCGTCACCAGATTGAGGAAGCAACATCTTCTGCCAGGGCTTAGTGAAGGAACATCCTGCTATAAATACAGCTCCCACGGCCAGTTCTTTGGAGACGAGGCAACATCAAAGCAGTGTTTCAAACAGTCTGTGACAGTATCAGACATGGGTCCTGCAAGCCACCTCTGGTTAATGGTTTGGCCTGGACACAGAAAGTTTGCAGGCCATTAGAGAAATAACTTCATCCCAGCCCTGGGAATGCTTTTGACCTGATGGGGAAGAGAAAGGAAGCCCAACTTGGTTCACACTCACTGGCCAAGGTTAGAGGTCTTCATTCAGTGTTTAGGGGAGATGAGTCAGCAGTGCACACTTTGCCAACCTTACAGTTTGTCAATCTTTGTTATTGTGTAGGGGGCCATTGGTGGAATTGTCTCGGCATAACTGCAGGTGAGGTGACTGGTGTCCTGAAAAGAGGGAGCAACTCAACACTGGTGGAGAGTACACAGGGCTGGCATCATTAGAGTGAGTCTGGCAGAGCATTTCTGTGAGGGGGAGTGACAAAGCGACAAAAACGGATGTGGTGCAGCTGGTGCTGTCTCGCAGTGGGGTTGCTGAAGGCACCAGGGACACTGATTTCCAAAGATAACAGCAGGAACCTGTTTCTTCCTCCGCTTCCCGTGCTTTGTACGCTCTGCAAAGATCTAAGTGGTGTGTAGCAGGCCAGAACTCAATGACACGCCAGCTTCCACTGGTTAAGTCATGCTCAGGTCAGCTTGTCTCTCCTGGGTCTTTTTGCCTTCTCAGTAGTTCACGCGTGTACAAGACGGAGTTGAGACTACCTCCTCAACAGGTTAATGAACATCACCTTCCCCAAGGACAGGCTGGGATCAAACCACACATCCGTTCCCCTACTGCAAACACTTTAGGGTGTTTGGAAACAGCCGTGCCTGGTGGACATCCCCCATCAGTGAGCATCCATGGGAAGAGGTGAACGGACAGAGGGTACTGAGAGCATGAGGTTGGTCAAATGCCACTTAGGACAAAAGTCATTTCAGGAGATTTCTATTGACTCAATAAATCGCTTGCACTCCCAGACTCAAGAGTCTCACCCTGAGCTAATCATCTGAAACGACCGACAGTTTCTGAAACAAGAAAGTTCCTTCCTTCAATACCCAGGAATTTTGAGCCAGTTGCATCAACCTGATCTTCTCCATCCACATCAGGGGTAGAAGCACCGAGAAGTCCCTGCCCAGCACCCGCCCTACATCTTTCCCCATTTTTTTGCACATCTCAATGTCTACGTGCTCCCTGTTTATCCAGAGCTAACATGCTCTCTTGGATGCCTGATGGGAAGCCCAGACCTGCACACTAGAGCCACCTGAAGATGAAAATAGTTGAATTTCCATGCATTTTACTAACCAACTGCACAGCAGTGTGGAGCCACCTTGTCCTATGCTCTAATCACAAGTCTGCCGTGAGAGGTACGTCTCCAAGAAAGTCTGCAGCCTAAAATTACCTGAAAAAGCCTTAATTTCCTGCCTGGAATCTGCTTGGCATGAACTTGCTCCCCAGGAGCCTGCAGCATAGAGATCCTCCCCAAGACCTTAAGCTACTCAGAACGTCTCCATCTGTGCCTCAGTTTCCCAGCTGGCCTAGGGCTCCTAGGAACAGCATGGGCTAATGCTTGTGTAGTGCTCTGATGATGTAACCCTCTCCCAATGATTACCACAGCCTTACAAAGCCTAAAATTGGCAGCGCTGGCCACCTGCCAGTACTGTCCTGTGAACAGTGACTCATCTTTATTGGCTGTGGCGTGTCATATGCGTGATGGTGGCACGTGATGGGGAACAGAAGGGTTTTTTATCAGCCCTCCGAAATAACAGCTATGGCAAGGTGGTGGACGGAGAAGCTGCAGGTGGGGATGGGCTAAGGGATGACATTTCTCTTTGGGCTCGCTCCAAAGCCCATTGGAAAAAAAAAAAAGCTGTCACTGGCTTCAAAGGCTCCTGGACCCAATCCTTCCCCACCGCGCTGGGACAATACGGCTGATGGTAGGGCAAGCTTTCCCCATGTCGCTCCCTGCCAGCTTGCCTGAGGCTTGGCCTGCTCTCAGCATGCCGGAGCAAGACGTCCTCAGTGCCCACTGCCAGCTCTGGAGATGGCTTTTTGATGCTGCTGGGAACTGGCCAGGGACCAGAGACTCGTTTCAAGCAGGGCACCAAATTGTTATCTGTCATCCGGCTTTGGTGAGAAGGAGGGGACAGCAAGAACAGAGCCATATGCCCCAGTCTGGCAAAGTACCTGAGTCATATGAGTGCCCTCCCAGGCGAGCTGCTTATGCGTGTGGAGCTATCTGGGCATTTTGTGAGGCGCCTCCTTGGTCCACTGATGAACATTTAAAGGGAAACTGTGGTTGAACCAGGGCAAACTTTCAACACAGAGGACTCTGGTTCCTCCCCGCCAAGCCCCTTCAGCAAAAGCATAACCAGTGAGGTCCTTTTCCATTGCCCTCACGGCAATGAGCAACTGCTCTTCTTCTCATGTTTCTTCTGCCACAGGGAACCAGGGCTGAGTGATTGATGTCTCCCATTTCTTTTCCTCCCCAAGGAATGGCATGAGAGAGAGGGAGAAAGAGTTTGCCTTCAACCCCACGGGCAAAATTTTAATGTCCTTATTCCTTACTATCTATCTCACACCCCAAGCCAAAGCCCAGACTGTTACTCTGGTAGACCTTTCAAACTCCCCCAACCCTCTTGCTACTGAGGACTCTATGAGGCAAAGATTGTTCAGGCAAACATTGCTGTTACCTTCATGGATCTTAGGAAAAATACACTGGTCCAAAAAGGTAAAAGGATTTCTCCTTCTGAAGGACAAGGACTTGCTTGGGCCTACATCAATGTATCACCAATCCCAAACAGAGGGTGTAGATGACCAGGGAGCTGGGGATGCCAGGGATGGGGCATCCTCAGCTTCTTTGGGCAACCTGGGCCAGGCTCTCACCACCCTCACAGCAAAGAAGGTTACTTTGATCTTTGGGACCTGTGTAAGAAGTAATCCACTCATGTGTTGTCCTTTAGATACAGCCTTGGTTTTATATCTCAAACCATTCCTTAACAAGTCGTGGTGCCTTAGGATATTTCCTACCCTATGAATATATCCAAGAGGACATTTCAGACGGTATGTAGTTCACAGCATATCCATTATTCACAGCATCTTATTGGTTAACTATCAGCCTGTCATCGGGGGAAAATTAACTGAGAAATTTATCTCCACATTAGACGTAACACATTATCACCCACACAGGAATCCTCGCACTCAGGTGCAGGAGTGTTTAACTTAAGGTTGGCTCATCATGAACCCACTCAGCTTGATGGGGAATGCCTCCTCTGGGCAGTGAGGACAACGGCTATCCCACCCCTGCTGCTTGTTCTCCAATACCTTGCAAAGACCAGTCAAATCCTCTAAACTAACTGAGAGGGAAAAGCATCCTAGAGTGCCCCTGCAAAAAAGGACAAGCCCCGCTCATAAATGGCCTCCAGATGTGGTACAGAAAGAGCAAGGACATGGTGAAACAGGTAGGACTTTGCTTTGGGAGGGACAAGAAGATTTGGCTACCTCATTTGCAGATGCCACCAGGCTATTTCTGCAGCCAACACACATCCGTAGCTCCGACATCTGAAATCCCATTTAGTGCCCAACTTGTATCACTTTGCTTAAAAAAGTGACACACCCCCCACCCCGAGACAGGCTGAAGCTAATTTTGCTTTATCTTAAATATAGGAGCAGCTTCAGGCTAGTTCTTGTGGGCTGCAGGGAGTGCAGGCACCTCGCAAAAATCCCGGAGATTTCAACAGGACTTTGCATAATGAAGGCTTACGCTGCAAAATCTCTTTCAGATCAACAGCAGGGTTATGGAGGAGACAGGCAGAGCTTCGGTGGAAAGACAGTCCTTTTTTTTTTTCTTTCTTTTTTTTTTTTTGTAGGGGGAAGCCCTGCGCTGAAAACTGCAGTCTCAACGGGGACAAATCCCCAGGGAAAGCGTTGTGTAAAGCACTCGTGACACGAGTGGAAGGACGTTAGAGGTTCAGCTAATGCTCGTTAAGTCTTAAAGTAGCCACATGAAAGAATGAAGTTAAAAGAAACCTCTTAAAGAGGAGATTTGTGCTGAAAAACTGGAATTCCTCTCACCTCACTAACTGCCTATAAGTTGGGTGTCTCTTTTAAGCTGGTTATACGTGCTCCTTTCCATTCAGTGCAGAGGAAGAGGCACCACCGCAGGGTGAAGAGGGTTAAGGATGGTTTATTCTGCAAGGATGAGGTGGATTATCTGCCAGGAGTGATTATGAAATGAAGATCTGGGCTGCTGGGCTTTTTTTGTTGTCATTAATATTATGTTTCACCCAGCATATACCATGTTATATAAACCAGGGGAAGTTCTCCAGCTGGTGCTGTCCAGGAATCTGAGAGACGGCCACCCTTTCATCCATACTCTCTTAAATCTCAGGGATAGTTAAGGTGAGTGATGGACAGAGCTGTGTCCTCTTCAGAGTCCCATCACCTCCTTTTGCCTAACCTAAGGGTAGGTCTAAAAGCATCACCTAGGTTCTGCCTAGGTTCCCTGGAGAAGGGCGCTGCTGGAGGGTGAGCATCTCATCTCATCTCACCTCCTTCAGCCGCTTTGCACACATGCTGATCCATGTTTTGGGGACATCCTTCCTCCCACC